>CM021108.1:403969634-404147677 GCA_007115665.2 Sequoiadendron giganteum
CTCAATTTGTTAGTTCTCATACATTTACTACTCAATATATTCATGAGGTCAGCCTTAATACAAGAAAAATTGAGAATACGCAAACTCGATCTTCTAATTCCCATAAGAATTGATACGAGCCACTGTGCTTCAATCTCAACAGAGATAATACACCAATAATCATTTCTTGAGATGCGCAACACAAAATGATAAAGTAAAATTTTTGCATAGATCAATCACAACACCAAATGATAGTTGCAATTCTCTCTTGCCAACAAAACTTTGATTTAGATTGTGTTGTAGATGACTATTAATAACCTTTATTTTCTATCGGTTTTCATGAATGTTGAATTTAAGTCAATTTAATGTCGAGTGCAATGAAGACCTGATTTTAAGTCTACATTGCATCTATGTCATGTGAACTCCATTTCTTCACCCATAACCAACCATGTTTGGAGACCTTTGATTTACATGATTTGCAGATGACTATTAAGAACCTTTATTTTTCTATCAATTTTTGTGAATGTTGAATTTACATTGATTTAATGTTGTGTTTGACAGATGCCTAATTTCAAGGCTACATAGCATCTGTGTCATGCGAACTCCAATTTTTCACCTATAATCAACCATGTGTGGAGAAATTTGATTTAGATTGTGTTGTAGATGACTATTATTAACCTTTATTTGCTATCGATTTTCGTGCATGTTGAATTTCCATTGATTTAATGTCGAGTTCGACGAAGACTTTATTTTAAGGCTACATTTCATCTGTGTCACGTGAACTCAAATATTTCAACCATAATCAACCTTGTTTGGAGAACTTTGATTTTGATTGTGTTGTAGATGACTATTAAGAACCTTTATTTTCTATCGATTTTCATGACTGTTGAGTTTCCATCAATTTAATGATGAGTCTGGTGAAGACTTGATTTTAAAGCTATGATGCATCTGTGTGACGCGGACTCCAATTTTTCACCCATAATCAGTCATGTTTGGAGAAATTTTTTATTTAGATTGTGTTATAGATAACTATTAAGAACCCTTATTTTCTATCATTTTCTCTGAATGTTTAATTTCCATTGATTTAATGCTGAGTTCGGTGAAAACATGATTTTAAGGCTACATTGCATATGTGTCACGCGAGCTCCAATTTTTCACCCATAATCAACCATGTTTAATGAATTTATATTTATATTTTGTTGTAGATGATTATTAAGAACCTTTATTTTCTATCAGTTTCGTGAATGTTGAATTTCCATCGATTTAATGTCAAGTTTAGTGAAGACCTAATTTCAAGCATACATTGCATCTCTGTTACATGAACTCCAATTTTTTACCCATAATCAACCCTGTTTGTAGAACTTTGATTTAGATTATGTTGTAGATGACTTTTAAGAACATTTATTTTATATCTATTTTTTCGAGAATGTTGAATTTCGATCAATTTAATGTCAAGTTCGGAAAAGACCTGATTTTAAGGCTACGTTGCATCTGTGTCACATGAACTCCAACTTTTCACCCGTAATAAACCATGTTTGGAAAACTTTTAATTAGATTGTGTTGTAGATGACTATTAAGCAACTTTATTTTCTATCGGTTTTCATGAATGTTAATTTTACATCAATTTAATGTCGAGTTCGATGAAGACCTAATTTTAAGGCTACGTTGCATCTGTGTCACACAAACTGCAAATTTTCACGCATATAATCAACAGAGTTTGGGGGAATTTCATTTATATTGTGTTTTATATGACTATTATATTCTATTGATTTTTGTGCATGATTAATTTCCATCGATTTAATGTTGAGTTCGGCCAAGACCTCATTTTAAGGCTACGTTGCATTTGTGTCATGCAAACTCCAATTTCTCACCCATAATCAACCATGTTTTGAGAAATTTGATTTAGATTGTGTTGTAGAGTACTATTAAGAACTTTTATTTTCTATCAATTTTCATGAATGTTCAATTTCCATCAATTTCATGTCCAGTTCGGCAAATACTTGACTTTAAGGCTACGTTGCATCTATGTCACACCAACTCCAAATTTTCACCCATAATCAACCATGTTTGGGGAAGTTTGATTTAGATTTTGTTGTAGATGATTATTAAGAACATTTATATTCTATATGTTTTCGTGAATGTTGAATTTCTATCGATTTAATGTCGAGTTTGGCCAACACTTGATTTTAAGGCTATGTTGCATTTGTGTCACGTGAACTCCAATTTTTAACCCATAATCAACCATGTTTGGAGAAATTTTATTTAGATTGTGTTGTAGACGACTATTAGGAACTTTTATTTTCTATCGTTATTCATGAATGTTGAATTTCCATCGATTTAATGTCGACTTTGACGAAGACCAAATTTTAAAGATACGTTGCATCCTTGTCATGTGAACTCCAAATTTTCACCCATAATTGGCCATGTTTGGATAATTTTGACTTAGATTGTGTTGTAGATGACCAGTAAGAACCTTAAATTTCTTTCATTTTTTGTGAATGTTGAATTTCCATTGATTTGATGATGAGATCTCGGAAGATCTGATTTCAAGGCTACATTGGATCTGTGTCACATGAACTCCAATATTTCATCCATAACCAATGATGCTTGGAGAAATTAGATTTAGATTATGTTGTATATGACTAGTAAGAACCTTTATGTTCTATCAGTTTTCGTGAATGTTGAATTACAATCAATTTAATGTTGAGTTCGGTGAAGACCTAATTGTAAGGCTACATTGTATCTATGTGATGCAAACTTCAAATTTTCACCCATAATCAATCATGTTTGGAGAACTTTGATTTAGATTGTGTTGCAGATGACTATTAAGAACCTTTATTTTCTATCGATTTAGTGCATGTTGAATTTTATGTCGATTTAATGTCAAGTTCATTGAACACTTGATTCTAAGTCTACATTGCATCTGTGTCACACAAACTCCAATTTTTCACCAATAATCAACCATGATTGGAGAACTTTAATTTATATTGTGTTGTAGATAACAAGTAAGAACCTTAAATTTCTATCATTTTTCGTGAATATTGAATTTCCATTGATTTAATATCGAGTTCGGCGAAGACCTAATTTTAAGCCTACAATGCATTTGTGTCACGTGAACTCGACTTTTGAACCCATAATCAACCATGTTTGAAGAATTTTGATTTAGATTGTGTTGTAGATGACTAGTAAGCACCTTTATTTTCTATTGATTTTTGTGAATGTTGAATTTCCATCGATTTAATATCGAGTTTGGCGAAAATCTAATTTTAAGGCTACTTTTCATCTGTGTCACCCAAACTTCAACTTTTCACACGTTATCGACCATGTTTGGAAAAAATAGATTTTAATTGTGTTTTAGATGACTACTAAGAATCTTTAAGTTCTATCATTTTTTGTGAATTTTGAATTTCCATTGATTTAATGTCGAGTTCGACAAAGACCTGATATTAATGTTACGTTGCATCTATGTCACGTGAACTCCATTTTCTCACCTATAATCTACCATGTTTGGATAACTTTGATTTAGATTGTGTTGTTGATGACTATTAAGAACCTTTATTTTCTATAGGTTATCGTGAATGTTGAATTTCCATTGATTTAATGTCGAGTTCGGTGAGGACCTAATTTTAAGGCTACTTTGCTTATGTATCATGTGAACTGCAATTTTTCACCCATCATCAGCCATGTTTGGAGAATTTTGATTTAGATTGTGTTGTAGATGACTAGTAAGAACCTTAAATTTCAATCATTTTTCGTGAATGTTGAATATCCATTAATTTTATGTCAAGATATGTGAAGATTTGATTTTAAAGCTACGTTGCATCTGTGTCATGCGAACTCGAATATTTCACCCATAACCAATGATGTCTGGAGAACTTAGATTTAGATTATGTTGTAGATGACTAGTAAGAACCTTTATGTTCTATTGGTTTCTAAGAATGTTGAATTACCATCAATTTAATGTTGAGTTTGGCAAAGACCTAATTGTAAGGATACATTGCATCTATGTGACGTGAACTCCAATTTTTCACCCATAATCAACCATGTTTAGAGATCTTTGATTAAGATTGTGTTGTAGATGACTATTAAGAACCTTTATTTTCTATCGATTTAGTGCATGTTGAATTTAATGTCGATTTAATGTCGAGTTCGGCGAAGACCTAATTTTAAGGCTACGTTGCATCTGTGTCACACGAACTCCAATTTTTCACCAATAATCAACCATGTTTGGAGAACCTTGATTTAGATTGTGTTGTAGATGACAAGTAGTAACCTTAAATTTCTATCATTTTTTGTGAATGTTGAATTTCCATTGATTTAATGTCGAGTTCGACGAAGACCTAATTTTAAGCCTACAACGCATCTATGTCACGTGAACTCCACTTTTTCACCCATAATCAACCATGTTTGGAGAACTTTGATTTATATTGTGTTGTAGATGACTAGTAAGAACCTTTATTTTCTATCGATTTTCATGAATCATGAATTTCCATCGATTTAATGTCAACTTTGGCGAAGATCTAGTTTTAAGGCTACTTTTCATCTGTGTCACACGAACTCCAAATTTTTACACGTTATCAACCATGTTTGGAGACCATTGATTTTGATTGTGTTGTAGATGACTACTACGAACCTTTAAGTTCTGTCATTTTTTGTGAATTTTGAATTTCCATTGATTTAATATCAAGTTCGATGAAGACCTGATAATAATGCTATGTTGCATCTATGTCACACGAACTCCATTTTTTCACCTCCAATCAACCATGTTTGGAGAAATTTGATTTAGTTTATGTTGTAGATGACTATTAAAAACCTTTATTTTCTATAGGTTATCATGAATGTTGAATTTCCATCGATTTAATGTTGAGTTCAGCGAAGACCTAATTTTAAGGCTACGTTGCATCTGTGTCACATGAACTCCAATTTTTCACGCATTATCAACCATGTTTGGAGAACTTCAAATTACATTGTGTTGTGGATGACTAGTAAGAACCTTTATTTTCTATCGATTTTCGTGAATGTTGAATTTCCATTGATTTAATGTCGAGTTCAACGAAGACCTAATTTTAAGCCTATGTTGCATCTGTGTTACGCAAAATCATTTTTTTCACACATAATAAACCATGTTTGGAGAACTTTGATTTAGATTGTGTTGTACATAACTATTAAGAACCTTTATTTTCTATTGATTTTCATCAATGTTGAATATCCATCTATTTAATGTCGAGTTCGAGGAAGACCCGATTTTAAGGATACATTGCATCTGTGTCACGTGAACTCCAACGTTTCACCTATAATCAACCACATTTGGAGAACTTTGATTTAGATTGTGTTGTAGATGACTAGTAAGAGCCTTTATTTTCTATCCGTTTTCATGAATGTTGAATTTCTATCGATTTAATGTTGAGTTCAGTGAAGACCTAATTTTAAGACTATGTTGCATCTGTGTCACGCAAACTCCAAATTTTGACCCTGTAACACCCCGCCACACAACCCTAGAGGAAGTTGCAAACAACTACTTAACCATGATAATTTTTTTTTTTGCTTAAGAACAAATAACATGCAAGTTCATTAACTAATGCCAACAACCTCTAAGGTTACGAGATAGTGGTTATAGAGAACCTCAACAAAAAACATGATTTAAACCATGTCAATTAATTAACCAATAATTAAAGCACATACATTCAATAAGATGAGTTACATCAAAGCATAAAGATAACTTTCTATTTCATTAATTACAAGTAAACAGTAAGATTACAACTCTCATTCCCCGAATGAGGTAAGATCAATAAGTAAGATTACAATTTCAACTTTCCACCTCGATACAATTGAGAGGTAAAAATAATACAAGATCAACTGAAATGAAATAAAGCAAGATCTGAATCTGAAACCAACGAGCTCTCCAACTAGAAGTCTCGTCCACACGAACATGAAGAAAGGACCCAACGGATTAAGGTGCATGCCACCCAACCAAGTGGAACCCAAAGGCCCACCCCCCGTGCTAGGAGATAGTAACCAAGAATCCTAACCAAGACCATCTACCTCTAGAGACAAGCTAACATAAACTGAACCAAACTGAAACAACCAAACACAAGAACCTCACAAGTACAACACATGTACAACTCGAGTACAACAAGAGAAAAATAAGCACAACATAACATGGTCACACAAAGTGCCATCTCATAACACATCATGAGTTACCCACTACAGATCGTCAGGATAGTGGCTCCAAATCGATCCTTGGCCCTCATACATACTAATACGAAATCAAAGGTCAACTGTTGTCCTAGACAGAGTGTCATCGCACAGCTCATCATGAGTTACCCACACTGATTGTCAAGATGGTGGCCCTAACCGATCATTGGACCTCATACTTACTAATGCGGAATCAAATACCTTTCGTACATACAAGATAGATGACCTTGCCATTATCGGCCTTCCCACCCATCCCAAGCCTAATTGAGCACTTGGATCTATGAGTGAGGCATAATTATCTTTTTAGTGTGAAATTCTACCCAAACTCTAAGTACATTGATTTAGTTATCACTTAATTACACCACTTCTGAAGGTTACCCAATCTTACCTCTTCCGGGCTCTGGCCCCAACGGAAGCCACTCTTCTACTTGACAACACACATATAACATCCAAACATCAAGGGTACAAAGTGCAACAAACAAGGTGTTATAGCCACTCCTTTCTCAGGAGGCAACCTAAGTTCAAAACCCTCTCCAAACACTAGAGGTAACAAGGAAACAAAACTGCTCCTGACTGCTCCTGAAGGGGAGGCACACATCACAAAATCGACTCCTTTCTCAGGAGGCACAAACATCTCCGTTCGAAGAAACCGGGTAACTAATTGATAAATTCCCATGCACTACCCAAGGAATACAAGATTGGCTGACATAACAAACCGACAACCCACGAAACGGAAAACTCAACTGGAAGCCTTGTCCAATGTAATGACTGAATTTCCCAAATGATGACAAGAACAAATAAAAGTCAAAACAAGAATTAAATCTGCTTTGGATATTCTAAATCCATCTTCTCATGCTAACATTGAGGATTTTATTGCATTATATAAACTGATACAAAATATGTCTTTTCCAGCCATGGGAGAAAGTTAATACTTAATACTTAATCTCCTACTTGCATTTCAATAATAATAAAATAACCAATTGATTCTACTAATCAAAACACCATAACATGAAGTAATTATCGTTTCCACATTTCAACATAACCATATAAAAATAATTAACTTGACTTGAAGATATACTATTTAAATCAAGACTATTCCCATTAAGGTATTGTTTACAAACAAAACAATGATTTAACTAAAGTCAATATATTTTCATTCCCCTAATTAAACTTAAATCATGTCATTACAAAAACAATAATTTTCTATGCATATTAAATATTTCATCACAACTATACATATGTCCATTTAATTTGAGAAACAAATCATTAATATAATATTATAATATTATACAATATAATATTAATAATTAATACATATTATTCTTAAAATAATACATATTAATATATTAATATCATATATTATGCAATAAAATATATAAATATTAATATATATATTAATATTATAATATTATAATATAAAAATTATATATATCATAATATTAAAATATATTTTAATATATATTTTTTTGATTTAAAAAAAAATGAAGTTCTTTTTTTGAAACCCTTGTCGGTCTCAAGGGCGGCCGCTTAGGTTCGCGGGCTATGTGGATTAGGTTTCCGCTGACTGTGCAAGCACAGTTGGCGCTGCCGGATGGGCGCCGCCACCAGTGGTGGTGGCTGTGTACACAGCCGGCCACCGGCATCAGTGGTGGTGCCTGTGTAAACAGCCACCGCACCGACGAGAGCAACCACGGTGCACAGTGGGGGGGGTCACGCTGGGCGCGGCTCCCTCCCCACACGCCTCCCATGGGGTTGCGGTGGGGAGGTGAGCCCCTAGCGCTGCCTCCCATGAATTTTTTTTTAAAATATATTTTTGTAAACCATAAAATCCTTGCGAATTTTTGTAAATCCAAAAAATTAGAAAAATAAACTAGGGACCTAAAAACTCACGTTTTTAATTTCATAAAAAAGTTAACACCACATAAATATATATTTATTTACAATATATATATATATATATATATTTTATAATTCCAAGAGGGATTTTTTCAAAATTAATTGAGAAGACCAGACATAAACTGATCATTTTAATCAAGAACACTATTTTTATTTTTATTTTTAAAGGAATTCATTTCTAAATAAAGTTTTCACAATGTAATACCCTCCGTTTTTCACTTTGGTTGAATAGTGCTCTGCCCTGTTGTGTTGTACTTTCTGTTTGTACCTTGACTTTGGTACTCGGCTTTTATTTGGTTGCTATCTATAAAGTGGCGTTATTGTAATCTTTGTTGTGATGATATTTTAATATGATGTTATCTTATGGCATGTTTTGGATTAACATAATTGGATATTCAAATTAATGATGATTATGTCTTGGATTATATTAGCATGTTAGAATTGTCAGTTATTTGCAGTTTATTGGTGAAGGGGATGGTATCGTATCACTCGCTTGCGAGTGCCCTACAATCCCGTGATTATCTCTTCACGGTGTGTATTTTATGCTGTTCATATTGTATGTTGTTATTACTTAATTTGCAGGTTGACAAGTACAAGACATCGACTCCACTTGGTTTCATAGGTGAGAGTGTGTTCAATATCCAATGGTATACGATTGGGAGATAGTAGCTAGGTTTTCGTGTTAGGTCGTCACCCTAGTCTTGTGTGTCATCTGGTGTTGTCGGGTTGTGCGGTTTTGATTATCGTTTTCCCCTCTTCGTTATTTAATTGCAAACTGAAATGGGTGATTTAAATAGCTTAATGTATTTATGTTGTGGATTACTGTGTTCTGGAATTATGTTGAAATATAATTTATTTTAGTATTAATTTAATTTAACTAATAAATAATTTAATCTTTGATTAAATCTATTTATTAATTGATTAAATTTATTTGGTTGAAAGAAGTTAATTTATCTTTGTTAAAGTTATTGATTTAATTGTTGAAATTGGAAAAGAAATGAAAATTGAATTTAAAAGTCAATTGTGGAATTTGGAATAAAAAAATTAGAAAAATGTTTAGAAAGTCAAATTTGAAATTTGCATTCAAAATTGAAAATATGAGATATTTTGGAATTTGAAAATTAAAATTATGTAAAAATTAGATATTTTCTAATTTTTTGTTTTAGAGAATTTATGATGGTGGTTGAAGGAATTAGGGCAAAAATCCTTATGTTTTGAAATTTGGCTTCAATTTTTGGATCTTGGAGTTTTTGTGAAAAGTTTGAATTAGTGAGTGGAAGAATTCTTCAACTTTGTGGGGTTTTGGATTGGGTTTGTGAAAATTTGTGGGGTTGGATTTGGAAGCAAGGTGGGGAGCTTGGCATCATCTGGACTTCTTCAAACTCAAAGAAAAACCAGGTTCAAGTCTTTTAAATGCTTGTTTTAAAATTTTGAAAATTAAATATTAGTGGTTAGTATCTTATGGAAATAAATTATAATGTTGTTGTTTGAATTCAAATATGGCAAGGTTGAAATTGTGTTCTTCAAATTTGCAAGAAGACTCTTTGAAAATTTAAATTTGTTTTCAAGAAAATGATGTTTTTTGGAATTTAAATCTTTGTTCTTGAATTTTTATCAGTCTGGTTTTCTCAATTAGTTATGTTTTTTAAACCAAAAATGCATATATATATACTTTAGAGGTACATATATATATATGCATATAATAATGCTTTTAAAAAAAGATTATTAAAAAAAAATGTTATCTGAAAATCCGAAATTTTTTGGGCGGATTTCATTTTCTATGAAATCGCGTTTTTGAAAAACGCAGGTCGGAATTTTATTTAGGGTTTTTTTTATAAGAAAAAAAATATAGTAAAAAAAAAATTCATGGGAGGCAACTGGGGGCTCAACCCTTGCCGTGCCCCATGGGAGGCGAGCGGAGGGAGCCACACCCAATGCACCCTCCCCTCCTCCCCTTACCCTGCATGACCCAGTCGTCGCCGCCCCATCGGGTGTGACGACTGTGTTCACACACAGTCACCGCCCCCATTAATGGGGGTCAACTGTGTGTGAACATAGCTGGCCGACCCGTGGGAGGCGCGGTTACCTTGCGTTTTCTGCGGCCTGCGGACCAATGCGGACACCTTCAATGGCATGCAAACCAAAGTATTAACATCACTTTTTTTATTAGTTGTAAAAATATATATATTTTAATATATGTATAATATTATAATATATATAATTTTTATATTATTATATTATAATATTATATATATATATATTAATATTTATATATATTTTGTTGCATAATATATAATATTATTTTATAATATGATATTAATATATTAATATGTATTATTTGAAAAATAATATGTATTAATTATTAATATTATATTGTATAATATTATAATATTATTTTGGATGAATTGAATCTTTATTTAAATGGATATATACATAGTTGTGAAATAAATTTAAAATGCATAAGAAATTATTGTTTTCTTTTGAGCATGACTTAAGGTTAATTGGAGAAATGAAAACATATTAACTTTAGTTTAACCCTTGTTCAGTTATAAACAATATTTTATTGGGAATAGCATTGATTTAAAATATTATATCTATGCAAATCAAGTTAATTGTTCTTACATGGTTAAATTGAAATATGAAAACGATTACTTCATGATTATGATATTTTGATCAGTAGCATCAATTGATTATTTTATTATTAATGAAATGTCAGTAGGAGATTAAGTAGTAAATACTAACTTTCTCCCATGTCTAGATAAGACGTATTTTGTATCGGTGTATATAATGCAGTAAATTCCTAAATGTTAGTATGAGGACATAGATTTAGAATATCCAAAGCAGATTTAATTCTTGTTTGACTTTTATCTGATTCTTGTCATCATTTGGAAATTGAGTCTTTACATTGGACAAGGCTTCTAGTTGAGTTATCCATTTAGTGGTTGTCGTTTGTTATGTCAACCTGTTTTGTACTCCATGGGTGGTGCTTGTGAAGTTACCTGTTATTACTCGGTTTCTACGAACAAGTATGTTTTGTATCTCCTTGGTTTAGGAGTGGATTATGGGATCTTGTCTCCTTGTAAGGAGTGACCTGGTTATGTGGTTAGTGCCTCCTATGTTGGAGTGGTTTTATCTTTGTCGCCTCCTGAGAAAGGAGTGGATTTTGTTATGTGTGTCTCCTTGTCAGGAGCGGTCAGGAGTTGTTTTGTTACCTTGTTACCTCCAATGTTTGGAGAGGGTTTTGACTTAGGTTGCCTCTTGAGAAATGAGTGGTTGTAATACCTTGTGTGTTGCTCCTTGTACCCTTGATGTTTGGATGTTATTTGTGTGTTGTCAAGTAGAAGAGTGGCTTCCGTTGGGGCCAGAGCCCGGAAGAGGCAAGATTGGGTAACCTTCGGAAGTGATATAATTAAGTGATAACTAAATTAACATACTTAGAGTTTGGGTAGTACTTCACACTAAAAAGATAAGTATCACTCACTCATAGGCGCAAGGGCTTGTTAGACTTGGGATGAGTGAGAAGGCCATGGGATGGCAAGGTCATCTATCTTGTCTATACGAAAGGTATTTGGCTCCGCATTAGTAAGTGGTGAGGGCTAAGGATCGGTTTGGGTTACCTTCCTGACGATCGCATTGGGTAACTCATGATGTGTTGTGTGATGACACTCTGTCTAGGACAACAGTTAACCTTTGGTTTTGCTCTAGTAGGTATGAGGTCCAATGATCGGTTAGGGCCACCATCTTGACAATCAGTGTGGGTAACTCATTATGTACTGTGAGATGGCACTTTGTGTGACCATAGTTGGTACTTGTTTATTGTGGGTATGGTTTTCGTAACATACCTGATGTGACCATGGTTGGTGCTTGATTCTATGTGGTATGGTTCTTGTAACCTACTTGTTTTGCTTTATTCGTGGAAGCAATGTGATCATGTAGTGTTGTACTTATGTCGTACTTGCATGGTATTTGATGTGTACTTTGGGATGTTCTTGTGAGGTTCATGTGATTGGATGTTTCAGTTTGGTTCAGTTATGCTAGCCTGTGTCTAGAGGTGGATTATCTTGACTAGGATTCCTAGTTACTATCTCCTAGCATGGGGGGTGGGCCTTTGGGTTCCACTTGGTTGGGTGGCGTGCACCTAAATCCGTTGGGTTCTTTCTTCATGTTCGTGTGGATGAAACTTCTAGTTGGAGAGCTCGTTGGTTTCTGTACCGGTTCTTGTTGTATTTCATTTTAGTTGCTTTCGTATTATTTTACCCCTCAGTTGTTATCAAGGTGGAAGTTGTAATTGTAATCTCATTATGTTATTGGACTTGCCTCATTCAGAGAATGAGTGTTGTAATCTTATTGTAATTGAATATTTAATGATGGATTAATGCAATGGAAAGTTATCTTGATGCTTTGATGTAATTCATCTTCTTTGGATGTATGTGCTTTAAATATTGGTGAATTAATTGACATGGTTTTAATCATGTTTTTTGTTTGGGTTCTATTTAACCTTTGTCTCGTAACCTTAGAGGATGTTGGCATTAGTTAGCGAACTTGCTTATTAATTATACTTTAAAAAAATATATATATATATTTTGTTTAAGTAGTTTAATGCAACTTCCTCTAGGGTTGCGTGGCGGGGCGTTACACACAATTTTGAAAAAAATATTTGAGAGGGGTTTTCCCATTGCAATTCACAACTAGAGTATTGAGATATTCTACAACAAGATTTTTCTTTCAACAACCAAACACATTTAGATATAATTTTCAAAACAATTAACAAAACAAAGACAAGAACCTAATTTTTTTGAAACTGATAGCAGATCCTGATGGTGACTTGACTCCCTCTTCAAATCCACAGGTTCCCCAAGCTTTTTCCAAAAAAACCCACCAAACTGAAGAATTCTTTCTCTATCTAATCCAACCTTTTTTCAAAACTCCATGAACATCCAAAAATTGTGAGCAAAATTCAACCATAAAGATTCAACCCTAAAAATCCTTCAACCACCCTCATAAATTTCAGAAAATAGAAATTGCCAAAATATCTCATTTTTCATTTTTGAATTCAAATTTTCAAATTTGACTTCCTAAAACATTTTCTTTTAATTTTTTGAATTTTCAAATTCCCAAATTGACTTTTTATGCATTTTCCTTATTTTCAATTTCCACAAATTCAACAATAGCTTCAACAAAAATAAATTAACTTCTTTCAACCCCATAAATTTAATTAAGTAATAAATAGATTTAATCAATGATTAAACTATTTATTAATTAAATTAAATTAATAATAAAATAAATTATATTTCAACATAATTCCAGAACACATTAATCCACAACTTAAATACATAGCCATACAAATCACCCCATTAAACTTGCAATTAAATAACGAAGAGAGGGCACAAAATCCAAACCAACACAACCTGACAAACAATTGACAACATACAAGGACTAGAGTGACGACCTGGCACGGAAACCTAGCTACTATCTCCCAATCGAATACCGTTGGGTATTGAACACGCTCCAACCTGTGAAACCAGGAGGAGTCGATGTCCTATACCTGTCAACTTGTAAATCAAGTAAACAACATATAATATGAACAACATAAAATACACACCATGAAGAGGAAATCATAGGGTCGCAGGGCGCTTGCAAGCGAGTGATGCGATACCGTCCCCTTCACCAATACAATGCAACTAACCAACAAATCTAACATATTAGTATAATCCAAAGAATAACATCATTAATTCGAATATCCATCTATGTCAATCCAAAACATGGCATAAGATAACATCATATTAAAATACCATCACATCAAAGATTACATTAACATCGCGTTATAGATAACGATCAAATAGAAACCGAGTACCATAGTCAAGGTACCAACAGGAACTACAACACAACATCTAACATAACACTGTTCGATCAAAAGGACAAAATGGAGGGGTATTACACACCCATAATAAACCATGTTTGGAGAAATTTGATTTAGATTGTGTTGTTGATGACTAGTAAGAACCTTTATTTTCTATCAGTTTTCGTGAATGTTGAATTTCTATTGATTTCATGTCGAGTTTGGCGAAGACCTGATTTTAAGGCTATGATGCATTTGTATCACGTGAACTCTAATTTTCACCTGTAATCAACCATGTTTGGAGAACATTGATTTTGATTGTGTTGTAGATGACTACTAAGAACCTTTAAGTTCTATCATTTTTCGTGAATGTTGAATTTTCATTGATTTAATGTCGAGTTCAGTGAAGTACTGATATTAATGCTACGTTGCCTCTGTGTCACGTCAACTCCAATTTTTCACTTATAATCAACCATCTTTGGAGAACTTTGATTTAGATTACGTTTAAGATGACTATTAAGAACCTTTATTTTCTATAGGTTATCGTTAATGTTGAATTTCCATCGATTCAATGTCGAGTTCGGCAAAGACCCAATTTTAAGTTTACGTTGCATCTGTGTCACGTGAACTCTAATTTTTCACCCATAATCAACCATGTTTGGAGAATTTTGATTTAGATTCTATTTTAGATGACAATTAAGAACCTTTATTTTCTATCATTTTTCGTGAATGTTCAATTTCAATCGATTTAATGTCTATTTCGGTGAAAACCTGATTTTAAGGCTATGTTGCATCTATGTCACATGACCTCCAATTTTCAGCCATAATCAATCATGTTTGGAGAATTTTGATTTAGATTGATTTGTAGATGACTACTAAGAACCTTTATTTTCTATCGATTTTTGGGAATGTTGATTTTCCATCGATTCAATGTCGAGTTCGGCGAAGACCTGATTTTAAGGCTACGTTGCATCTGTGTCACGTGAACTCCAATTTTTCACCCATACTCAACCATGTTTGGAGAACTTTGAATTAGATTGTGTTGTAGATAACTATTAAGAACCTTTATTTTCTATCAATCTTCATGAATGTTGAATTTCCATTGATTTAATATCTAGTTTAACAAAGACCTGATTTTAAGGCTATGTTGAATCTGTGTCATGCGAACTCCAATTTTTCACTCATAATCAACCATGTTTGGAGAAATTTTATTTAGATTGTGTTGTAGATAGCTACTATGAACCTTTATTTTCTCTCAATTTTCGTGAATGTTTGATTTTCCATTGATTCAATGTTGAGTTCGATAAAGAGCTGATTTTAAGGTTAAGTTGCATTTGGGTCACGTGAACTCAATTTTTTCACCCATAATCAACCATGTTTGGAGAAATTTTATTTATATTGTGGTGTAGATGACTAGTACAAACCTTTATTTTCTATAGGTTATCGTGAATGTTGATTTTCCATTGATTTAATGTCAAGTTTGACGAAGACCTGATTTTAAGGCTAAGTTGCATCTGTGTCATGTGAACTCCAATTTTTCACCCATAATCAACCATTTTTGGAGAAGTTTGATTTAGATTGTGTTGTAGATGACTACTAAGAAAGTTTATTTTCTATCAACATTCGTGAATGTGTATTTTCCAATAACTCAATGTTGAGTTTGACGAAGACCTGATATTAAGGCTACGTTGCATCTGTTTCACATTAACTCCAAATTTTCACCCACAATCAACCATGTTTGGATAACTTTGATTTAGATTGTGTTGTAGATGACTACTAAGAACCTTTATTTTCTATTGATTTTCGTGAATGTTGATTTTCCATTGATTCAATGTTGAGTTCGACGATGACCTGATTTTAAGGCTACGTTGCATCTGTGTCACACGAACTCTAATTTTTCACCCATAATCAACCATGTTTGGAGAACTTTGATTTATATTTTGTTGTAGATGACTAGTATGAAACTTTATTTTCTATAGGTTATCATGCATGTTGAATTTGAATTGATTTAATGTCGAGTTCAGCACAAACCTGATTTCAAGGCTATGTTGCATCTGTGTCACGTGAACTCCAATTTTTTACCCACAATCAACCATTTTTGTAGAGCTTTGATTTAGATTGTGTTGTAGATGACTACTCAGAACCTTTATTTTCTATCAATTTTTGTCAATGTGTATTTTCCATCAATTCAATGTTGAGTTCGGCGAAGACCTGATTTTAAGGCTATGTTGCATCTGTGTCACATTATCTCCAAATTTTCACCCATAATCAAGAATGTTTGGAGAAATTTGATTTAGATTATTTTGTAGATAACTATTAAGAACCTTTAATATCTCTTGATTTTCGTGAATGTTGAATATCCAACAATTTAATGTCGAGTTCGATGAAGGCCTGATTTTATGGCTACGTTGCATCTGTCTCAAGCGAACTCCAATTTTTCACCCATTATCAACCATGTTTGGATAACTTTGATTTAGATTGTGTTGTATATGACAAGTAAGAAAAAAAAATTTCTATCCATTTTGGTGAATGTTGAGTTTCCATCGATTTAATATCGAGTACGACGAAGACCTGATTCTAAGCCTATGTTGCATCTGTGTCATAGAAACTCCAATTTTTTACCCATAATAAACCATGTTTGGAAAACTATGATTTAGATTGTGTTGTAGATAACTATTAAGAACCTTTATTTTCAATCAATTTTCGCGAATGTTGAATTTGCATCGATTTAATATTGAGTTCAACAAAGACTTGATTTTAAGGCTACATTGTAACTATGTCACGCGAACTCCAATTTTTCACCCATTTTCAACCTTGTTTGGAGAACTTTGATTTAGATTGTGTTGTAGATGGCTATTAAGAACCTTTAATTTCTATCTATTTTTGTGAATGTTGAATTTCAATCGATTTAATGTTGAGTTCGGTGAAGACCTGATTTTAAGGCTACATTGCATTTGTGTCATGCGAAATCCAATTTTTCACCCGTATATCAACCATTTTTGGAGAACTTTGATTTAGATTATGTTGTAGATGACTAGTAAGAACCTTTACTATTGATTTTTGTGATGCTGAATTCCCATTTATTTAATGTTGAGTTCGACGAAGACCTGATTTTAAGGCTACATTGCATTTGTGTCATGCGAACTCGAATTTTTCAATCATATTTAACCATTTTGGGAGTACTTTGATTGAGATTATGTTGTAGATGACTATTAAGATCATTAATTTTCTATTAATTTTCGTGAATGTGTAATATCCATCGATTTAATATTGAGTTCGGTGAAGACCTAATTTTAAGGCTACGTTGCATCTCTCTCACATGAACTTCAATTTTTCACCCATAATAAACCATGTCTGAAGAACTTTGATTTAGATTGTGTTTTAGATAACTATTAAGAACCTTTATTTTCTATCGATTTTTGTGAATGTAGAATTTGCATCGATTTAATGTCTTGTTCGGCGAACACCTAATTTTAAGGCTACGTTGCACCTGTGTCATGTGAAATCAAAATTTTCACCCATAATCAACCATGTTTGCAGATCTTTGATTTATATTGTGTTGTAGATTACTACTAAAAACCTTTAATTTCTATCGATTTTTGTGAATGTTAATTTTCAATCGATTTAATGTCGAATTTAGTGAAGATCTCATTTTAAGGCTATGTTGCATCTGTGTCATGCGAACTCCAATTTGTCACCCATAATCAACCATATTTGGAGAAATTTTATTTAGATTGTCTTGAAGATGACTAGTAAGAACCTTTATTTTCTATCGATTTTCATGAATGTTGAATTTTCATCGATTTAATGTCAAGTTCAACAAATACCTGATTTTAAGCCTACATTGCAATCATGTCATGCAAACTCAAAATTTTCACCCATAATAAACAATGTTTTGAGAAATTTGATTTAGACTGTGTTGTAGATAAATAATAAGAACCTTTATTTGCTATCGATTTTCGTGAATGTTGAATTTGCATCGATTTAGTGTCAAGTTCGGAAAACACCTGATTTTAAGGCTACGTTGCTTCTATGCAATGCGAACTCCAATTTTTCACCTATTGTCAACCATGTTTGGAGAACCTTGATTTAGATTGTGTTGTAGATGACTATTAAGAATCTTTAATTTCTATCGAATTTCATGAATGTTGAATTTCAATCGATTTAATGTCGAGTTCAACGAAGACTTGATTTTAAGGCTACATTGCATCTATGTCACGTGAAATCCAAATTTTCACCCATAATCAACCATGTTTGGAGAAATTTTATTTATATTGTGTTTTAGATGACTAGTAAGAACCTTTATTTTCTATCGGTTTTCGTGAATGTTGATTTTTACTCGATTAAATGTCGAATTTGGTGAAGACCTGATTTTAGAGCTACGTTGCATCTGTGTCACATGAACTCTGATTTTTCAGCCATAATCAACCATGTTTAGAGAAATTTGATTTTAGATTATGTTGTAGATGACTAGTAAGAACATTTATTTTCTATCAGTTTTCTTCAATATTGAATTTACAACGATTTAATGTCGAGTTCGATGAAGACCCAATTTTAAGGCTATGTTACATCTATGTCATGTGAACTCAAAATTTTCACCCATAATCAACCGTTTTTGGAGAGCTTTGATTTCGATTGTGTTGTAGATGACTAGTGAGAACCTTTATTTTCTATCAGTTTTTGTGAATGTTGAATTTCCATCGATTTAATTTCAAGTTTGGCGAAGACGTGATTTTAAGTGTACATTGCATCTATGTCACATGAACTCCAATTTTTCACCCATAATAAACCATGTTTGGAGAACTTTAATTTAGATTGTGTTGTAGATGACTTGTGAGAACCTTTATTTTCTATCAGTTTTTGTGAATGTTGAATTTCCATTGATATAATGTCGAGTTTGGAGAAGACATGATTTTAAGGCTATGTTGCATCTATGTCAAGCAAACTCAAATTTTTCACCCATAATCAACCATGTTTGGAAAAAATTGATTTAGATTGTTTTGTAGATGACTAGTAAGAACCATTATTTTCTATCGGTTTTTCTAAATGTTGGATTTTCATCGATTTAATGTCTAGTTCGGCGCAGACTTGATTTTAAGTGTACATTGCATTTGTGTCACGTGAACACCAATTTTTCACCCATAATAAGCCATGTTTGGAGAACTTTGATTTAGATTGTGTTGTAGATGACCATTAAGAACCTTTATTTTCTATCATTTTTCATGAATTTTGAATTTTGCATTGATTTAATGTCGAGTTTGATGAAAACCTAATTTTAAGGCTACATTGGATCTGGGACACGCGAACTCCAATTTTTCACCCATAATCAACCATGTCTTGAGAACATTGATTTCGATTTTGTTGTAGATGACTAGTAAGAACCTTTATTTTCTATTGGTTTTTGTGAATATTGAATTTACATCGATTGAATGTCCAGTTTGATAAAGACCTAATTTTAAGTTTATGTTGCATCTATGTCACATGAACTCCAATTCTTCACGCATAATCAACCCTTTTTGGAGAACTTTGATTTAGATTTTGTTGTAGATGACTATTAAGAACCTTTAATTTTTATCGATTTTCATGAATGTTGAATTTCCATCAATTCAATGTCGAGTTTGGTGAAGACCTGATTTTAAGGCTACTTTGCATTTGTGTCACACGAACTCCAAATTTTAACCCATAATTAGCCGTGTTTGGAGAACCTTGATTTAGATTGTGTTGTAGATGACTATTAAAAACCTTTATTTTCTATCGATTTTCATGCATGTTAAATTTACGTTGATTTAATATCAAAGTCGACGAAGACATGATATCAAGTCTATGTTGCATTTGTGTCACATTAACTCCAAATTTTCACCCGTAATCAACCATGTTTTGTGAATTTTGATTTAGATTGTGTTTTAGATTACTACTGAGATCCTTTATTTTCTTATCAGTTTTTCATGAATGTTGAATTTGCATCGATTTAATGCCAACATTGGTGAAGACCTGCTTTTAAAGCTACATTGCATCTGTTTCACATGAACTCCAAATTTTCACCCATAATCAACCATGTTTGGAGAACCTTTATTTTCTATCGGTTTTCGTGAATGTTGAATTTCCATCAATTTAAAGTCGAGTTCGACAAAGACTTGATTTTAAAGCTACGTTGCATCTGTGTCATGCAAACTCCAATTTTTCACCCATTCTCAACCAAGTTTGGAGAACTTTGATTTAGATTGTGTTGTAGATAACTACTAAGAACCTTTAATTTCTATCAATTTTTGTGAGTGTTGATTTTCAATCAATTTAATGTCGAATTTTGCGAAGTGCTGATTTTAAAACTCTTTTGCGTCTGTGTCATTCAAACACCAATTTTCCACCCATAATCAATCATGATTGGAGAAATTTGATTTAGATTGTGTTGTAGATGACTAGTAAGAACCTTTATTTTCTATCGGTTTTCGTGAATATTTAATTTACATCAATTTAATATCGAGTTCGATGAAGTCCTGATATTCAGGTTATTTTACATCTATGTCACGTGAAGTACAATTTTTCACCAAAAATCAACCTTTTTTGGAGAACTTTGATTTAGATTGTGTTTTAGATGACTAGTGAAAACCTTTATTTTCTATCAGTTTTCATGAATGTTGAATTTCCATCGACTTAATGTTGAGTTTTATGAAGACCTAATTTTAATGCTACTTTTCATCTATGTCATGCAAACTCCAAATATTCACGCATAATCAGCCATGTTTGGAGAACCTTGATTTAGATTCTATTGTAGATGACTATTAAGAATCTTTATTTTCTATCGATTTTCGTGAATGTTGAAATTCCATTTATTTAACCCGAGTTCGGCGAAGACCTGATTTTAAGGCTATGTTGCATGTGTGTCATGCAAAATCCAAATTTTCATCCATAATCAACCATTTTTGGAGAAATTTGATTTAGATTGTGTTGTAGATGACTATTAAGAAATTTTAATTGCTATCAGTTTTCATGAATGTTGAATTTATGTCGATTTAATGTCGAGTTTGGTGAAATCCTTATTTTAAGTCTACGTTGCATGTGTGTCACTTGAACTCCAAATTTTCACCCATAATCAACCATGTTTGGACAACATTGATTTAGATTGTGTTGTAGATGACTATTAAGAACCTTTATTTTCTATCGGTTTTCGTGAATGTTGAATTTCCATATATTTAATGTCGAGTTCCTCAAAGACCTTATTTTAAGGCTAAGTTGCATCTGTGTCATGCGAGCTCCAATTTTTCACCCATAATCAACCATGTTTGGAGAGCTTTGATTTAGACTGTGTTGTAGATGAATATTAAGAACCTTTATTTTCTATCGGTTTTCGTGAATGTTGAATTTCCATCAATTTAACGATGAAGTCCTCGAAGACCTGATTTTTAGGCTATGTTACATCTCTGTCAGGTGAACTCCAATTTTTCACCAGTAATCAACCATATTTGGAGAACTTTCATTTAGATTATGTTATAGAGGACTATTCAGAACCTTTATTTTTTAACAATTTTGATGAATATTGAATTTACATTGATTTAATGTCGAATTCTGTGAAGCCTTGATTTTAAGGCTGTGTTGCATCTGTGTCACATAAATTCAAAAATTTTCACCTGTAATCAACCTTGTTTGGAGAAATTTGATATAGATTGTGTTGTAGATGACTATTAAGAACATTTATTTTTTATCAATTTTTGTGAATGTTAAATTTCCGTCGATTTAATGTCGAGTTCGGCAAAGACCTGATTTTAAGCCTATGTTGCATCTGTGTCATGCAAACTCCAATTTTTCACCCATAATCAACCATGGTTGGAGAACTTTGATTTAGATTGTGTTGTGGATGACTAGTAAGAACCTTTATTTTTTATCGAATTTTGTGAATGCTTAATTTCCATTGATTTAATGTCGAGTTTGGTAAACAACCTAATTTTAAGGCTACTTTTCATCTATGTCACGTGAACTCCAAATATTCACCCATAATCAGCAATTTTTGGAGAATCTTGATTTAGATTGTGTTGTAGATGACTATTAAGAACCTTTATTTTCAATCGGTTTTCATGAATGTTGAATTTCCATTTATTTAATGTTGAGTTCGATGAATACTTGATTTTAAGGCTACGTTGCATTTGTGACACGTGAACTCCAATTTTTCCCCCATAATCATTTTATTTATATTGTATTGTAGACATGACTATTAAGAACCTTTATTTTCTATCGGTTTTCATGAATGTTGAATTTACATTGATTTAATGTCAAGTTCAGTGAAGACCTAATTTTAAGTATACGTTGCATCTATGTCACGCGAATTTCAATTTTTCACCCATAATCAACCATGTTTGGACAACATTGATTTAGATTGTGTTGTAAACGACTATTAAGAACCTTTATTTTCTATCGGTTTTCGTGAATGTTGAATTTCTATCGATTTAATGATGAGTTCTGCGAAGACATGATTTTAAGCCTACATTGCATCTATGCCACACAATATCTAATTTTTCACCCATAATAAACTATGTTTGGATAAGTTTGATTTAGATTGTGTTGTAGATAACTATTAAGAACCTTTATTTTCTATCATTTTTCGTGAATGTTGAATTTGCATCGATTTAATGTCGAGTTCGATGAAGAAGTGATTTTGAGCCTACGTTGTATCTGTGTCACGCGAACTCCTATTTTTCACCCATAATAAACAATCTTTGGAGAACCATGATTTAGATTGTCTTGTAGATCACTAGTAAGAACCTTTATTTTCTATCAATTTTTGTCAATGTTGAATTTCCACCGATTTCATGTTGAGTTCGGTGAAGACATGATTTTAAGGCTATATTGCATCAGTGTCACACAAACTCCAACTTTTCACCCATAATCAACCATGTTTAGATAAATTTGATTTAGATTGTATTGTAGATGACTAGTAAGAACCTTTATTTTCTATCGGATTTCGTGAATGTTGAATTTCCATCGATTTAATGTCAAGTTCGGCGAAGACCTGATTTTAAGGCTACATTGCATCTGTGTCACGCAAACCACAATTTTTCACCCATACTAAACCATGTTTGGAGAACTTTGATTCAGATTGTGTTGTAGAAAACTATTAAGAACCTTTATTTTCTATCGGTTTTTGTGAATGTTGAATTTGATCGATTTAATGTCGAGTTCGGTAAAGATGTTATTTTAAGGCTACATTACATCTATGTCTTGTGAAATCTAATTTTTCACCCATAATCAACCATGTATGGAGAATTTTGATTTAGATTGTATTGTAGATGACTAGCGAGAACCTTTATTTTCTATCATTTTTCGTGAAAGTTGAATTTCCATTGATTTAATATCAGGTATGGTGAAGACATGATTTAAAGCCTACGTTGCATCTATGTCACACGAACTCAAATTTTTCAACCATAAAAAACCATGTTTGGATAAATTTGATTTAGATTGTGTTGTAGATGACTATCAAGAACCTTTATATTCTATCGATTTTTGTGAAAGTTGAATTTGCATCGATTTAATGTCCAGTTCAACGAAGACCTGATTTTAAGGCTATGTTGCATCTATGTCACATGAACTCCAATTTTTCACACATAATCAACCATGGTTGGAGAATTTATATTTATATTGTATTGTAGATGACTAGTGAGAACCTTTATATTCTATCAATTTTTGTGAACATTGAATTTCCATCGGTTTAATATCGAGTACATTGAAGACCCGATTTTAAGCTTACATTGCATCTATGGTACACGAACTCAAATTTCTCACCCATAATAAACCATGTTTGGATTAATTTGATTTAGATTGTGTTGTAGATGACTATAAAGAACCTTTATTTTCTATTGATTTTTGTGAATGTTGAATTGACATCAATTCAATGTCGAGTTCGGTGAAGACCCGATTTTAAGGCTACATTGCATCTGTGTCACGCGAACTCTAATTTTTCACCCATAATCAACCATTTTTAGAGAACTTTGATTTAGATTGTCTTGTTGATGACTAGTAAGAACCTTTATTTTCTATTAGTTTTTGTCAATGTTGAATTTCCATCGATTTAATGTCAACTTCGACGAAGACTTGATTTTAAGGCTATATTGCATTTGTGTCACTCGAACTACAATTTTTTGCGCATAATCATCCATGTTTGAAGAACTTTGATTTAGATTGTCTTGTAGATCACTATTAGGAACCTTTATTTTCTATTGGTTTTCGTGAATGTTGAATTTCCATCGATTTAATGTGGAGTTTGGCGAAGACCTGATTTGAAGACTACCTTCCATCTATGTCACACAAACTCTAATTTTTCACCCATAATCAACCATGTTTGGAGAACTTTGATTTAGATTGTGTTGTAGATGACTATTCAAAACCTTTATTTTCTATCGATTTTGGTGAAAGTTGAATTTCCATTGATTTAATGTCGAGTTCCACGAAGACCTGATTTTAAGGCTATATTGCATTTGTGCCATGTGAACTAGAATTTTTTATCGATAATCAACCATGTTTGGAGAACGTTGATTTAGATTGTGTTGTAGATGACTATTAAGAACCTTTATTTTCTATCGTTTCGGTGATTATTGAATTTACATCGATTTAATGTCGAGTTCCACGAAGACCTGTTTTTAAGGCTATGTTGCATCTATGTCACACAAACTCCAATTTTCCACCCATAATCAACCATGTTTGGAGAACTTTGATTAGATTGTGGTGTAGATGACTAGTAAGAACATTTATTTTCTATTGGTTTTCGTGAATGTTGAATTTCCATTGATTTAATGTCAGTTCAGCAAAGACCTAATTTTAAGCCTATGTTGCATTTGTGTCACGTGTAATCCAACTCTACACGCATAAAAAACTATGTTTGGAGAACTTTTATTTAGATTGTGATGTAGATGACTATTAAGAACCTTTATTTTCTATTGTTTTTCATGAATATTTGAATTTACATCTATTTAATGTTGAGTTCGGTGAAGACCTGATTTTAATGCTACGTTGCATCTCTATCATGTGAACTCCAATTTTTCTCCCGTAATCAACAATGTTTGGACAACTTTGATTTAGATTGTGTTGTAGATGACTATTAAGAACCTTTATTTTCTATCTATTATCATGAATGTTGAATTTCCATCGATTTAATATTAAGTTCAGTGAAGACCTAATTTAAAGGCTACATTACATCTGTGTCATGCGAACTCCAATTTTTCACCCTTAATCAACCTGTTTTAGAGAAATTTTATTTACATTTTTTTGTAGATGACTATTAACAACCCTTATTTTCTATCAATTTTTGTCATGTTTAATTTCCATCGATTTATTGTCGAGTTCGGCGAAGACCTGATTTTAAGCCTACATTGCATTTGTGTCACACAAACTCCAATTTTTCACACATAATCAGCCTTTTTTAGAGAACTTTCATTTAGATTATATTGTAGATGACTATTAAGAACCTTTATTCTCTATCAATTTTCGTGAATGTTGAATTTCAATCCATTAAATGTCGAGTTTGACAAAGACTTGATTTTAAGGCTATGTTGCATATATGTCACATGAACTCCAAATTTTCACCCATAATCAACCATTTTTAGAGAACTTTGATTTAGATTGTGTTGTAGATGACTATTAAGAACCTTTATTTTCTATCAATTTTCATGCATGTTCAATTTCCATCGATTTAATTTCAAGTTCGGTGAAGTTTTGATTTTAAGGCTATGTTGCATATATGTCACACGAACACCAATTTTTCACCCATAATCAACCATTTTTGGACAACTTTGATTTAGATTGTATTGTATATGACTATTAAGAACCTTTATTTTCTATCGTTTTTCATGAATCTTGAATTTTCGTCGATTTAAAGTCGAGAAGGCTACGTTGCATTTGTGTCATGTGAACTGCAATTTTTCACTCATAATCAACCATGTTTGGAGAACTTTGATTTAGATTATGTTGTAGATGACTATTAAGAATCTTTATTTTCTATGGAGAAGGCTAGAGAGAGAGGGAGGTTTTAGGGAGAGAGGGAGAGGGAGAGGGAGAGAGAGAGAGAGAGAGAGAGAGAGAGAGAGAGAGAGAGAGAGGGTTGAGGGAGAGAGGGTGAGGGAGAGAGGGAGAGGGATAGAGAGAGGGAAGGGGAGAGGGAAAGGGAAATGGAGAGGTAGGAGGGAGAGGGAGAAAGAGATTGGATGAGAGAGGTTTTAGGGTTTATAGAGAGAATTAGAGGGAAAGAGGGAGAAGGATAAACTGAGAGAGAGAGAGGGGGAGGTGGAGACGGAGAGGGAGGGAGAGGGAGATAGAGAGTGAGAGACAAAGTGTTTAGGGTTTAGGGAGAGAACGAGAGGGAGAGGGATAGAATGAGAGGGAGGGAGAGGGAGGGAGAGGGGAGAGAGGGTTTAGAGTTTAGGAGAGAGAGAGAGAGAGAAAGAGAGGAGAGAGAGAGAAGAGAGGGTTTAGGGAGGGAGAGAGAAAGAGAGAGAGAGTCCCTCTCACCTCCCCTCTCTCCTCCTCTCTCCCTAAACCCTAAAACCTCTCCCTTCCTCCCTCCCTCCCTAAACCCTAAACCCTCTCTGTCTCTCTTTATCTTTGTCTCTGTCTCCCTCCCTCTGTCTCCCTCTCTCCCTCTCTCCCTAAACCCTATGTCTCCCCCTCTCCCTCCCTCTCTCCCTCTCTCTCTCGCTCTCCCTCCCTCACTCTCCCTCTCTTCGTAAACCCTAAACTCTCTCTCTCCCCCTCCCTCTCCCTCTTTGTCCCTTTGTCCCTAAACCCTCCCCCTCTCCCTCTCCTTCCCTTTCTCTCTCTCTCCCACTCTCCTTTTCATGTCTTTCTCTAACTCCCTCTCTTTATTATATAATGATAAAATACATATTAAAGATCTGAGAGGGATATGGAGACTTCAAAGGTAGTCTATGTATTAAATATATTATATAATATAATCAATATATATTATAGTATATATTACTATAATATATCTACTATAAAATAATTACTATAATATATTTAATATATAATATATATTACATAATATATAGTATATATGAAATATATTAGAGTATATTTATATATAATAAATTAATAATAGAATAAACAGATATCAGTTTATAATAGAAATTCGTTAATAACAACATTGGATTTGAAGACCCATGAAAAATCAAAATGTTGTTACAAAATAGATATCTGTTTATAACGGATATCTGTTCGAAACGTATATCAGATGCATAGACTACGTATTAAATATATTATATACTATATTTAATATATAATATATATATCATTTATTATATATTATATAATATGTTATATATTATATATATTATATATTATATTATATATAATATATAATATATGTGAAATATACTATTGTATATTACAATAAATTTATTTTATAATAAACATATATCTGTCTATAACGAATATCCATTATTAGCACCATTGGATTCGTCGCCAGCATGGAATATATTAAAGTTTTACATAACGGATATTTGTTTCTCTAAGTGCTTTATAATGCGAAATCTTCCTCATTTTTGCGACCTCGAGGTATGTTTTGCATTTTTTCTCATTTTTTTGTTAATTAGTGATTAATTTAAGGTTTATTTTTGCATATTTTTGTAGTTTTTTTTTCATTTCTATCTAAACTTACAAATAAATTTGAAACCCTAGTTAGTGGAAAACAAATAAAAAACATCAAACAAAAAAATTGAACAATAATTACTAGAAAAAAGCATAAAATTTAACCTAGCACACTAAACAAACATAAAATATAATCTTCATTACCCCTTTTTTACATTTTTTTAAACTAATTTAAATTCTTGTCTATTTTTACTTCATCTTAATCAATTATTCTCATGTTTTTCTTAAATTTTTGCTTTGTTTCTTATTCTTAAATTAGTAATTCTTTGCTAAAAAAATTATTTTTAAATTTTTTAATTGTTTTGACTCTCCTCAACTCTCAAAATAGAAATGATCCTTATTGGAAGTGCTGTAAATTTCCAATACTGTGAGTCCGGATCTATTATTATTACTGACCAAAAAAAACTTGTCCTTGCAGCCATAGGGAAATGGGAAAAGTGAATGGGTTATAATCGATGGGCTATTCATGAGGATATCATATTGTATCATATACAAATAATAGCCTTCTGCACAACCCATCGATTATTGCCCATCAACTTTTCCCATTTCCCATTTGGAGCTTAACATTTCCACCTTTGTTGAATCAATTTGGAGCTTAACATTTCCACATTGTAGCGAGGTAAAAATTTAATGTATTTTAAAATGAGATTTCACATCACTTTAACAATTATTTGTTTTCCATTTACATGCCTTAAACATAAAGGAGCTTTACACATTATTTCAATTGTACTCAATCAAGTCATTTATATTGAATGGTTTAATGGGATCTTTAAACATGTATCTTACATTTTCAAATTACAAATTTAATGCAAGTTCACTTATAACTAAATCATGGATCGATGCCCTCCAGGTCCACCCACTCCACCTCGTAACCCTCCACCACCACCTACATTTGATGCTGCTTGCTTTCGAGAACAAGTTGATGTGAATGTTAGACCCATTCAGGATCAAGTTATGCCATTCAAAATGAAGAATGTGTTCACCCATTATTGAGGAAAAGAGATAGTCTCAATCTAAAGAGGAAAACAAAAAGAAGTGAAGAGATGTAACTAAGAGTTGCAAAACTTTCTTAAGACAATTCAATCTTATTTTTATCAGAAAATTGATCTTGGATGGATATTTAAAAAAAAAAATTGTTGGATAGATATTTTATAAATAATTGTGTTGGATAATTTTAGTGTAGAATTTATGAATATAATAGTATAATGATGAGACAAAAATTTAGTAATAAATATTAAATCATCTAATAATTTAGTGTTTGTTAATATATAGTGAACTTATTCATGCATCATGGTTGACTGATGTCTTATTTGTTGATCATAATTATTGTATAGATTTAACATTAACAATATAATTAACATGTATCTTGAAGTCTTCTAAAGATTTTGTTTGAAATTTGCATCAAACCCCTTTGGTGTAAATAATATTCTTGTTTATGTATCATGATTCCGAAGATAGTGATTTTTATTCATGGTCATTTTATACTTTTTATATGAATTTCTAATGACTTGTTATTCAACTTTAAGGTTTTAATGGCATGAATTTTGAATTGAGTTGTAATGGTTTTATTTGATGGTTTTATCACTTCTTATTCTAGATGGTCCCAACATGGTAAAACACTCTTCCTCTCAACTCTCTCTCTCTCTCTCTCTCTCTCTCTCTCTCTCTCTCTCTCTCTCTCTCTCTTGTCTCTACCTCCCTCTATCTATCTCAACTCTCTATCTATCTCACCCTCTCACTCTCGAGTCCCTCCCCCCCTTTCTCTCAAGTCTCTCAGAGCTTCCTCTCTCTCTCCCTCTCAAGTCTATCTCTCCCTAGATCAAGTCTCTATCTCCCTCTCAAGTCTCTCTTTCTCAAAACTCTCTCTCTCTCCCTCTATTCCTCCCACTCTCCCTCTCAAATCTCTCTCTCTCTCTCTCTCTCTCTCTCTCCTCCTCTCTCCCTCTCCTCTCACTCGTGCCCCATCTATCTCTCTCTAAAGTATCTCCCTTGGACTCTCTCCCCATCTCAAGACTCTTTCTCCCTCTCTCTCTCTCTCTCTCTCTCTCTCTATTCCCTCTATCCCTCCCTCTCTCCCTCTCAACTATCTCTCTCTCTCTCTCTCTCTCCCTCTCAACTCTCTCTCCCCATCCCTCTCAGGTCTCCAACTCCCTCTTAGGTCTTCCTCTCTCCCTTTCTCTCAAGTCCCTCCCACCCTCTCTCTCTCTTGTGAATTGGCCACACATCAATAAACATATAATATATATACTATCTATTAAATATATTATATAATATATATAATAAATATTACATAATATTAATATAATACATAATATTTTATATATATAATATATAATATAATAATGTATACTATAAGATAATATATAATATATTACATATAATACATAATATTATATATTATGAATATATGTATTATAAATAATACAAGTAAATATAAATAACGGATATCCGTTACGTAACAAAATCATAATCAACCATGTTTGGAGAACTTTGATTTACATTGTGTTGTAGAAGACAATTGGTTTTCTTGAATGTTGAATTTCTATTGATTTAATCTTGAGTTCAGTGAAAACCTGATTTTAAGGCTACATTGCATCTGTGTCATGTGAACTCCAATTATTCACCCACAATAAACCATGATTCGAGAAAATTGATTTAGATTGTGTTTTGGATGACTTTTAAGAACCTTTATTTTCTATCGATTTTCTTGAATGTTGAATTTCCATTGATTTAATGTCGAGTTCGGCGAAGACTTGATTTTTAAGGCTACGTTGCATCTGTGTCACGCAAACTCCAATTATTCACCCATAAACAACCATGCTTGGAAAACTTTGATTTAGATTGTGTTTTAGATAACTATTAAGAACCTTTAATTTCTATTGGTTTTCATGAATATTGAATTTACATTGATTTATTCTCGAATTCAGTGAAGACCTCAGTTTAAGGCTACATTGCATTTGTGTCACGTGAACTCCAATTATTCACCCATAATAAACCATACTTGGATAACATTGATTTAGATTATGTTTTGGATGACTTTTAAGAACCTTTATTTTCTATCGATTTAATGTCGAGTTCGGCGAAGACCTGATTTTAAGGCTACATTGCATCTATGTCATGCAAACTCCAATTTTTCACCCATAATCAACCATGTTGGAGAACTTTGATTTAGATTGTGTTGTAGATGACTAGTAAGAACCTTTATTTTCTATCAGTTTTTCGTGAATGTTGAATTTCCATCGATTTAATGTCAAGTTCGGTGAGATCCTGATTTTTAGACTACGTTGCATTTGTGTCACGTGAACTCCAATTTTTCACCAATAATCAACCATGCTTGGAGAATTGTGATTTAGATGGTGTTATAGATTACTATTAACAACCTTTATTTTCTGTCGGTGTTCGTGAATGTTGAATTTCCATCAATTTAATGTTGAGCTCGGTGAAGAACTAATTTTAAGGCAATGTTTCATTTGTTTCACGTGAACTCAAATTATTCACCCATAATCAAGCATACTTGGAAAACTTTTATTTAGATTATGTTTTAGATGACTATTAAGAACCTTTATTTTCTATTGGTTTTCATGAATGTGGAATTTACATTGATTTAATGTTGAGTTCAATGAAGACCTGATTTTAAGGCTAAATTGTATCTGTGTCATGTGAACTCCAATTATTCACTCATAATCAACCATTCTTGGAGAACTTTGATTTAGATTGTGTTTTGGATGACTTTTAAGAACCTTTATTTTCTTTCAATTTTCTTGAATGTTGAATTTCCATCGATTTAATGTCGAGTTCGACAAAGACCTGATTTTAAGGCTACATTGCATATGTGTCACCCAAAATCCAATTTTTCACTTATAATCAACCATTTTTGGAGAACTTTCATTTGGATTGTGTTGTTGATGACTATTAAAAACCTTTATTTTGTATTATTTTTCGTGAATGTTGAGTTCGGCGAAGACCTGATTTTAAGCCTACGTTGCATCTGTGTCACGTGAACTCCAATTTTTCACCCATAAGCAACCATGTTTGGAGAACTTTGGTTTAGATTGTATTGTAGATGACTAGTAAAAACCTTCAATTTCTATCAGTTTTTGTGAATGTTGAATTTCCATCGATTTAATGTCGAGTTCGGTGAAGACCTAATTTTAAGGCTATGTAACATTTGTATGACACGAAATCCAATTTTCACCCATAATCAACTATGTCTAGAGAACATTTATTTAGATTATGCTGTAGATGACTATTAAGAACCTTAAATTTCTATCAGTTTTCGTGAATAATACATTTCCATCAATTCAATGTCGAGTTCAGTGAAGACCTAATTTTAAGGCTACGTTGCATCTGTATCACATGAACTCAAATTTTTCACCCATAATCAACTATGTCTAGAGAACATTGATTTAGATTGTGTTGTAGATGACTAATAAGAACCTTAAATTTCTATCGGTTTTCGTGAATGTTGCATTTCCATCAATTTAATGTCAAGTTCAGTGCAAACCTAATTTTAACGCTATGTTTCATCTGTGTCACAAGAACTCTGATTTTTCACCCATAATCAACCATGTTTGGAGAAATTTGATTTAGAATGAGTTGTAGATGACTAGTAAGAACCTTTAATTTCTATTATTTTTTGTGAATGTTGAATTTCCATTGATTTAATGTCGACATCAGCGAAGACCTGATTTTAAGGCTACATTGCATCTGTGTCATGTGAACTCCAATTTTTCACCCATAATCAACCATGTTTCGAGAACTTCCATTTAGCTTGTGTTGGAGATAACTATTAAGAAACTTTAATTTCTATTGTTTTTCATTAATGTTCAATTTCCATTGATTTAATGTCGAGTTCGGCGAAGACCTGATTTTAAGGCTATGTTGCATCTGTGTCACGTAAAATGCAAATTTTCACCCATAATGAACAATGTTTGGAGAAATTTTATTTAGATTATTTTGTAGATGACTACTAAGAACTTTTATGTTCTATCGGTTTTCATGAATGTTGAATTTCTCTTGATTTAATGTTAATTTTGGCAAATACCTAATTTCAAGACTACGTTGCATCTAGGTCACACAAACTCAAATTTTCAACCGATAATCCACCATGTTTGGAGAGATTTGATTTATATTGTGTTGTAGATGACTAGTAAGAACTTTTATTTTCTATTGCTTTTCATGAATGTTGAATTTCCATTAATTTAATGTCGAGTTCGACAAACACCAAATATTAAGGCTACATTGCATCTGTGTCACGCGAACTCCAACTTTTCACCCATAATCAACCATATTTGGAGAACTTTGATTTAGATTGTGTTGTAGATGACTAACAAGAATCTTTAATTTCTATCATTTTTTTTGTGAATGTTGAATTTCCACCGATTTAATGTTGAGTTCGGCGAACAAAATATTTTAAGGCTACATTGCATCTGTGTTATGCGAACTTCAATTTTTCACCCATAGTCAGCCATGTTTGGATAGCGTTGATTTAGATTGTGTTGTAGATGACTAATAAGTACCTTTAATTTCTATCATTATTTGTGAATGTTGAATTTCCATTGATTTAATATTGAGTACGGCGAAGACCTAATTTTAAAGCTACGTTGCATCTCTATAACGTGAACTTCAATTTTTCACCCATAATCAAACATGTTTGGAGAATATTGATTTAGATTGTACTGTATATTGCAAATAAGAAACTTTAATTTATATTGTTTTTGGTGAATGTTGAATTTCCATCGATTTAATGTAGAGTTCGGTGAAGACCTAATTTTAAGGCTATGTTGCATCTGTGTTACGTGAACTCCAATTTTTCAGCAATAATCAACAATCTTTGGAGAACTTTGGTTTAGATTTTGTTGTAGATGACTATTAAGAACCTTTAGTTTCTATTGATTTTCATGAATGTTGAATTTCCATTGATTGAATGTCGAGTTTGACAAATACCTAATTTTAAGGCTACGTTGCATCTATGTCATGTGAACTCCAATTTTTCAACCATAATAAACGATGTTTCTAGAACTTTGATTTAGATTGTGTTGTAGAACACTATTAAGAACCTTTATTTTCTATCAGTTTTCGTGAACGATGAATTTACATCGATTTAATGTCGAGTTTGATGAAGACCTAATTTTAAGGCTACATTACATCTGTATCATGTGAACTCCAATTTTTCATCCATAATCAACCTTTTTTGGAGAACTTTGATTTAGATTGTGTTGTAGATGACTATTAAGAACTTTTATTTTCTATCGATTTAATGTTGAGTTCAACAAAGACCTGATTTTAAGGCTACGTTGCATCTGTGTTATGCGAACTCCAATTTTTCACCCATAATAAACCTGTTTTGAAAATTTTGATTTAGATTGTGTTGTAGAAGACTATTAAGAACCTTTATTTTCTATGAATTTTCATGAATGTTTAATTTACATCAATTTAATGTTGAGTTCGATAAAGACCTAATTTTAAGGCTAAGTTGCATCTGTGTCACGTGAACTCCAATTTTTCACCCATAATCAACCATGTTTGGAGAACTTTGATTTAGATTGTGTTGTAGATGACTATTAATATCCTTTAATTTCTCTCATTTTTCATGAACGTTGAATTTCCATCGATTTAATGTCGAGTTTGGTGGGAACTTGATTTTAAGGCTTTGTTGCATATGTATCATGCAAACTCCAATTTTCCACCCATAATCAACTATGTTTGGAGAACCTTGATTTAGATTGTGTTATAGATGACTATTAAGAACCTTTATTTTCTATCGGTTTAGGTGAATGTTGGATTTACATCGATTTAATGTCGAGTTCCGTGAAGACCTGATTTTAAGGCTACCTTGCATTTGTGTCACGTTAACTCCAATTTTTCACCCATAATCAAACCTTTTTTTGGAAAAAATTGATTTAGATTGTGTTGTAGATGACTATATACAACCTTTATTTTCTATCGATTTTTGTGAATGTTGAATTTCCATTGATTAAATGTCGAGTTCCATGAAGACCTGATTTTAAGGCTATGTTGCATCTGTGTCACACGAACTCCATCTTTTCTCCCATAATCAACCATGTTTGGAGAATTTTGATTTAGATTGTGTTGTAGATGACTTTTAAGAACCTTTATTTTCTATCAGTTTTTGTGAGTGTTGAATTTCCATCCATTTAATGTCGCGTTAGGTGAAGACCTACTTTTAAGACTATGTTGCATCTATGTCACGCAAGCTGCAATTTTTCACCCATAAACAACCATGTTTGGGGAATTTTGATTTAGATTGTGTTATAGATGACTGTTAAGAACCTTTATTTACTATTGATTTTTGTGAATGTTTAATTTTGATCAATTTTTATTTTAAGGCTACGATTCATCTATGTCACAAGAACTCCAATTTTTCACCCATAATAAATAATTTTTGGACAACTTTGATTTAGATTGAGTTGTAGATAATACTAATGAACTTTATTTTCTATCGATTTAAACTCGAGTTCGGCAAAGACCTGATTTTAAGGCTACATTGCATCTATGTCACGTGAACTCCAATTTCTCACCCATAATCAAACATTTTTGGAGAACTTTGATTTAGACTTTGTTTTATTTGACTATTAAGAACCTTTATTTTCAATCAATTTATGTGCATGTTGAAGTTCCATCAATTTAAAGTTGAGTTCGACGAAGACGTGATTTTAAGGCTGTGTTGCATCTGTGTCACGCGAACTCCAATTTTTCACCCATAATAACCCATGTTTGGATAACTTTGATTTAGATTGTGTTATACATGACTATTAAGAACCTTTATTTTCTATCGGCTTATGTGAATGTTGAATTTACATCAATTTAATGTCGAGTTTGGTGAAGACCTGATTTTAAAGCTACGTTGCATCTGTGTCATGTGAACTCTTATTTTTCCCCCATAATCAACCTTTTTTTGGAAAACTTTGATTTTTGATTGTGTTGTAGATGATTATAAACAACCTTAATTTTCTATTGATTTTTGTGATTATTGAATTTCCATCGATTTAATGTCTAGTTCAGTGAAGACCTTATTTTAAAGCTATGTCACATCTGTGTCATGTGAACTGCAACTTTTCTCCCATAATCAACTATGTTTCGAGAATTTTCATTTAGATTGTCTTTTTAAGAACCTTTATTTTCTATCGGTTTTCGTGTGTTGAATTTACATCGATTTGATGTTGAATTCGTCGAAGACCTGATTTTAAGAATACGTTGCATATGTTTCTGAACTCCAATATTTCACCCATAATCAACCATGTTTGGAGAACTTTGATTTAGATTGTGTTGTAGATGACGATTAAGAACGTTTATGTTCTATCAATTTTTGTGAATGTTGAATTTCCATCAATTTAATGTATGTTCGGCAAAGACCTGATTTTAAGCCTATGTTGCATCTGTGCCAAGTGAACTCTAATTTTTTACCCATAATCAACCATGTTTGGAGAAATTTAATTTAGATTGTGTTGTCGATGACTATTAAGAAACTTTATTTTCTATCAATTTTCGTGAATGTTGAATGTCTATCGATTTAATGTCGAGTTCGGCGAAGACCCGATTTTCAGGCTACATTGTGTCTATGTGATGTGAACTCCAATTTTTTACCCATAATCAACCATGTTTGGAGAACTTCGATTTAGATTATGTTTTAGATGAATAGTAAGAACATTTAATTTCTATTATTTTTCGTGAATGTTCAATTTCCATGGATTTCATGTCGAGTTTGGCAAACACAAGATTTTAAGGATACATTACATCTGTGTCAAGCGAATTTCAATTTCTCACCCATAGTCAACCATGTTTGGATAACGCTAATTTAGATTGTGTTGAAAATTAATAGTAAGAACCTTTAATTTCTATCATTATTCGTGAATGTTGAATTTGCATCGATTTAATGTCGAGTTCGGCAAAGACTTGATTTTAAGGCTACGTTGCAAGTGTGTCATGCGAACTCCAATTTTTCACCTATAATCAACCATGTGTGGAGAACTTTGATTTAGATTGTGTTGTAGATGACTATTATTAACCTTTATTTTCAATTGATTTTCGCGCAAGTTGAATTTCCATTGATTTAATGTCGAGTTCAGCGAAGACTTGATTTTAAGGCTATGTTGTAGATGACTATTAAGAATGTTTATGTTCTATCAGTTTTAATGAATGTTGAATAGCCATTGATTTAATGTCAATTTCGGTGAAGACCTGATTTTATGGTTACGTTGCATCTGTGTCTGAACTCCAATTTTCCATGCATAATCAGCCATGTTTGGAGAACTTTGATTTAGATTGTGTTGTAGATGACTAGTAAGAACCTTTATTTTCTATTGGTTTTTGTGAATGTTGAATTTCCGTCGATTTAATGTATGTTCTGTGATGACTTGATTTTAAGCCTCTATTGTATTGTGTCAAGCGAACTCCAATTTTTCACCCATAATCAACCATGTTTGGGAATTTTTTATTTAGATTGTGTTGTATATGACTCTTAAGAACCTTGATTTTCTATAGGTTTTCATGAAACTTACATTGATTTGATGTTGAATTTGATCAAGACCTAATTTTAAGGCTACATAGCATCTGTTTCTGAACTTCAATTTTCCACCCATAATCAACCATGTTTAGAGAACTATGATTTAAATTGTGTTGAAGATGACTATTAAGAACCTTTATATTCTATTAGTTTTTGTGAATGTTGAATTTCCATCGATTTAATGTATGTTCAACAAAGCCTTGATTTTAAGCCTATGTTGCATCTGTGTCAAGAAAACTCCAATTTTTCACCCATAAACAACCATGTTTGAAGAATTTTGATTTAGATTGTGTTGTAGATGACAAATAAAAACTTTTAATTTCTATCATTTTTAGTGAATGTTGAATTTCCAACGATTTAATGTTGAGTTTGGTGAAGATCTGATTTTCAGGCTACGTTGTGTCTGTGTCATGTGAACTCCAATTTTTCACCCATAATAAACCATGTTTGGAGAACTTTTCTTTAGATTATGTTGTAGATGAATATTAAGAACCTTTATTTTCTATCAGTTTTTGTGAATGTTGAATTTCCAACAATTTAATCTCAAATTCGACGAAGACCCTATTTTAAGGCTATGTTGCATCTATGTCATGCGAACTCAAATTTTTCACCCATAATCAACCATGTTTGGAGAACTTTGATTTAGATTGTATTGTAGATGACTATTAAGAACCTTTATTTTCTATCTATTTTTATGAATGTTGAATTTAATGTCAGCTTAATGTCCAGTTCAATGAAGACCTGATTGTATGGCTTCATTGCATCTGTGTCACGTGAACTCCAATTTTTCACCCATAATACACCATGTTTGGAGAAATTTGATTTATATTATGTTGTAGATGATGATTAAGAACCATTATTTTATATCAATTTTCGTGAATGTTGAATTTTTATTGACTTAATGTCGAGTTCAACGAAACCAAATTTTAAGGTTACAATGCATCTGTGTCACTCGAACTCCAATTTTTGACCCATAATCAACTATTTTTGGAGAACTTTGATTTATATTGTTTTGTAGATGACTATTATGAACCTTTATTTTCTATCGATTTTCATAAATATTGAATTTCCATCGCTATAATGTCAATTTCGGCGAAGAATTGATTTAATGGCTACGTTGCATCTGTCTCATGTGAACTCAAATTTTTCACGCATAATCAACTATATTTGGAGAACTTTTCTTTAGATTGTCTTGTAGATGACTAGTAAGAACCTTTAATTTGTATCATTTTTTTGTGAATGCTAAATTTTCATCGCTTTAATGTCAATTTCGGCGAAGACTTGATTTAAGGGCTATGTTGCATCTTTGTCACGTGAAACCCAATTTTTCACCCATAATCAACCATGGTTGGAGAAATTTTATTTACATTGTGTTGTAGATGACTAGTAAGAACCTTTAATTTCTATCATTTTTCGTGAATGTTAAATTTCCATTGATTTAATGTCAAGTTCGGTGAAGACCTGATTTTAAGACTACATTGCATCTATCTCAGATGAACTCCAATTTTTCACCCATAATCAACCATGTTTGGAGAAATTTAATTTATATTGTGTAGTAGATGACTATTAAGAACCTTTATGCTCTATCGATTTTCGTGAATGTTGAATTTCCATTGAGCTAATGTCGAGTTTGGCGAAACCTGATTTTAAGGTTACGTTACATATGTGTCACGCGAACTCCAATATTTAACCCATAATCAACCATGTTTGGAGAAATTTTTATTTAGATTGTGTTGTAGATGATTATTTAAAATCTTTATTTTCAATCGGTTATCGTGAATGTTGAACTTCAATCGATTTAATGTCGAGTTCGACGAAGACAAGATTTTAAGGTTATGTAGCATTTGTGTCACGCGAACTCTAATTTTTCATCCATAATCAACCATGTTTGCAGAAATTTCATTTAGATTGTGTTGTAGATAAATAGTAAGAACCTTTATTTTCTATCAGTTTTCATGAATGTTTAATTTCCACCGATTTAATATCAAGTTCGAGGAAGACCTAATTTTAAGGCTACATTGCATCTGTGTCTCATGAGCTCCAATTTTTTTACCATAATCAACCATGTTTGGGGAACTTTGATTTAGATTATGGTGTAGATAACTATTAAGAACCTTTATTTTCTATCGATTTTCGTGAATGTGGAATTTCCATTGATTTAATGTCAAGTTCGATGAAGACTTGATTTTAATGCTATGTTGCATCTATGTCACGCGAACTCCAATTTTTCAACCATAATCAACCATGTTTGGAGAATTTTGATTTAGATTATGTTGTAGATGACTATTAAGAATTTTTATTTTCTATCCATTTTTTCACCCATAATCAACTTTGATTGGAGAAATTTGATTTAGATTGTGTTGTAGATGACTATTAAGAACCTTTATTTTCTATCAGTTTTTGTAAATGTTTAATTTCCATCGATTTAATGTAGAGTTTGGTGAAGATTTGGTTTTCAAGCTACGTTGCATCTATGTCACGTGAACTCCATTTTTTGACCTATAATCAACCACGTTCGGAGAACCTTTTTTTAGATTATGTTGTAGATGACTAGTAAGAACCTTTAAATTCTATTATTTTTCGTGAATGTTAAAGTTCCATTGATTTAATGTTGAGTTCAACGAAGACCTAATTTTTAGGCTATGTTGCATCTGTTTCATGCAAGCTCCAACATTTCACCCATAATCAAACATGTTTAGAGAAATTTAATTTAAATTGTGTTGAAGATGACTAGTGAGAGCCTTTAATTTCTATCATTTTTCGTAAATGTTGAATTTCCATCGATTTAATGTCGAGTTCGACGAAGACTTTATTTTAAGGCTACATTGCATCTATGTCACACGAACTCCAATTTTTCACCCATAATCAAGTAGGTTTAGAGAAATTTCATTTAGATTGTGTTGTAGATGACAAGTAAGAACCTTTAATTTCTATCATTTTTCGTGAATGTTCAATTTCCATTGATTGAATGTCGAGTTCGGCAAAGACCTAATTTTAAGGCTACGTTGCATCTATGTCACGCGAACTCAAATTTTTCACCTATAATAAACCATGTTTGGACAAATTTTATTTAGATTGTGTTGTAGATGACTATTAAGAACCTTAATTTTCTATCGATTTTCATGCATGTTGAATTTAATGTCAAGTTAATGTCGAGATCGGAGAAGACTAGATTTTAAGGCTATGTTGTATTTGTGTCACGTGAACTCCACTTTTTCACCCATAATCAACCACATTTGGAGAACATTGATTTAGATTGTGTTATAGATGACTATTAAGAACATTTATTTTCTATCAAATTTTGTGAATGTTGAATTTCCATTGATTTAATGTCATGTTCGGTGAAGACCTAATTCTAAGACTATGTTGCAACTGTCTCAGACGAACTCCAAATTTTCACCCATAATCAACCATGTTTGGAGAAATTTGATTTAGATTGTGTTGTAGATAACTATTAAGAACATTTATTTTGTATCATTTTTCATGAATGCTGAATTTACATCAATTGAATGTCAACTTCGATGAAGACCTAATTTAAAGGCTACGTTGCATCTATGTCATGTGAACTACAATTTTTCAACTATAACCTACCATTTTTGGAAAATATTGATTTAGATTGTGTTGTAGATGACTATTAAGAACCTTTATTTTCTATCAATTTTCATGAATGTTGAAATTCCATCGATTTAATGTCGAGTTCTATGAAGACTTGATTTTTCAGGCTACATTGCATCTATCTTACGCGAACTAAAATTTTTCACCCATAATCAACCATCTTTGGAGAACTTTGATTTAGATTGTGTTGTAGATGACTATTAAGAACCTTTATTTTCTATCGGTTTTCATGAATTTCCAATTTGCATCGACTTAATGTTGAGTTTGCTGAAGACCTGAATATAAGGATAATGTTGCATCTGTGTCATGCGTACTCAAATTTTTTAACCATAATCAACCATGTTTGGAGAAGTTTGATTTAGATTCTGTTGTAGATGACTATTAAGAAACTTTATTTTCTATCAATTTTTCAAAATATTGAATTTCCATTGATTTAATGTCGAGTTCGGCGAAGACCTGATTATAAGGCTACATTGCATTTGTGTCACGTGAACTCCAATATTTTTACCACTAATTAACCATGTTTGGAGAAATTTCATTTACATTATGTTGTAGATGACTATTAAGAACTTTAATTTTCTATCAATTTTTGTATGTTGAATTGACATCAATTTAATGTCAAGTTTAATGAAGACAGTATTTTAAGGCTACGTTGCATTTGTGTCACATGAAATCCAATTTTTCACCCATAATAAACCTTTTTTGGGGAACTTTGATTTAGATTGTGTTGTACATGACTATTAAGAAAGTTTATTTTCTATCTGTTTTACGTGAATGTTGAATTTTCATTGATTTAATGTCGAGTTCAACGCAGACCTAATTTTAAGCCTACGTTGCATCTATGTCATGTGAACTCGAATTTTTCACCCATAATAACCCTGTTTGGAGAACTTTGATTTAGATTATGTTGTAGATGACTATTAAGAACCTTTACTTTCTATTGATTTTCATGAATGTTGAATTTCCATTGATTCAATGTCGAGTTCGATGAAGACCTAATTTTAAGGCTACGTTGCATCAGTGTCATGCAAACTGCAATTTTTCATCAATAATAAACCATGTTGGGAGAACTTTGATTTAGATTAGTTTGTAGAAGACTATTAAGAACCTTTATTTTCTATCAATTTTCTTGAATGTTGAATTTACATCGATTTAATGTCGTGTTCAATGAAGACATAATTTTAAAGCTACGTTGCATCTATTTCACGTGAACTCCAATTTTTCACCCATAATCAACTTTTTTTGGAGAATGTTGATTTAGATTGTGCTGTAGATGACTACTAAGAACCTTTATTTTCTATCGATTTAATGTCGAGTTCGGCAAAGACCTAATTTTAAGGCAATGTTGCATTTGTGTCACGCGAACTCCTATTTTTTACTTATAATCAACCATGTTTAGACAACTTTGATTTAGATTGTGTTGTAGATGACTATTAAGAACCTTTAATTTCTATCATTTTTCGTGAATGCTGAATTTCCATCGATTCAATGTCGATTTCAGTTAAGACTTGATTTTAAGGCTAAGTTGCATCTGTGTTATGCGAACTCCAATTTTTCACCCATAATCAAAAAATGTTTGGAGAAATTTGATTTAGATTGTGTTGTAGATGACTATTAAGAACCTTTATTTTCTATCAATTTTTGTGAATGTTTAATTTCAATCGATTTAATGTTGAGTTCGGTGAAGGCCTGAATGTAAGGCTACTTTGCATCTTTGTTATGCGAACTCCAATTTTTCGCCCATAATCAACCACATTTGGAGAACCTTGATTGAGATTGTGTTGTAGATGACTATTAAGAACCTTTATTTTCTATGAGTTTTCGTGAATGTTGAATTTCCATCAATTTAATGTCAAGTTTTGTGAAGACTTAATTTTTAAGGCTATGTTGCATCTGTGTCACATGAACTCCAATTTTTCACCAATAATCAACCATGTTTGGAGAACGTGTTGGAAACAAGCCACACTAAGAGGGGGTGAATCAGTGTTGTGCTAAAGTTAACTTTATTAACCTTTAAATTTCAATGCATTAGGAACATTCAATGTTAAAGTATAAACAAGGAAATAAACACAACACCATAACACCAAGATTTTTATGTGGAAACCCTATTAGGGGAAAAACCATAGTGGATGGCCAATCCAGAACGATCATTCTGAGTATACTCAAAATGAAGATTACAAAAGGGGAATGGACTTGCATTCAAGCACACTGCCTAGAGCTCACTGCTCAAAGAAAAGAGGGCTTGCTGCCCAAAATTTCAAATTAAAACCATCTGAAGATTTGAACTGAGTTAATAACATCTAAAATGCCTAATTACAGTTCCAGATTAAGCACAATAATAGATTTGTAGCCTTACATAATGATTATGTAATTTTGTTTTGCTCTGCTCATACACACAACACAGATCTTCTATAAGCAAGTGAAACTGCACTTTATCTCACCTTTGCTCTGCACTAACTCGCAATTCAGAGATTAACTCAACATGTACATTATCTAAAATGATACAGACAAACATGTATATATATCCGCAACATATGATTTATTTACACTTTTTTCGGCTTCAATAAAACACAAACAAATTACAACTGTCGGCTCACATAATGAAAAATATGCAATGCATGCCCTTAATGGTCAACCGCAACTTGTCTAGGACTGAAACAAAGATATACAAACACAGAGATACTCAATTGATTAGTTATCATACATCCACGACTTAATATATTCATGAGGTTGGCCTTAATAAAAGAAAAACTGAGAATATGGCAACCAGATCTTCTAATTCCCATACGAAACGATACGAGCCGCTGCGCTTCAATCTCAACAAAGATAATACACCAATAATCATTTCCCAAGATGTGTAACACAAAATCATAACCTGAAATCTTTGCACAGATCAATGAATGTTGAGTTATCGGATACTCTATTCTGCCTTGTTGATTTCCAATCTATCTGCCAATATGCTCGAATGAGGATATGCGTACTTGATCAACACATAAGGTTGCCATTAATGAAAAAACTAGATGAAATTTGTATTGTTCTCTTGCCAACAATCTCCCCCTTTGGCATTGATGGAAATACTTAGTGAAAAATAACTAAGTGTCAGATCAGTACCAAGATTAACTTCACTGCAATCCAAATTTTCAAAAATGTTACTCTCCCCCTGAGTTGATTATAAATTTTTCACTCCACTTCTCCCCCTTTGACAAATGAGTACTCACAGAGCTGATAAGCCTCTTTAGTCCACTAGATGAAGATTCAGTCTAATCTTTCAAAAAGGAGGGCATGGTCTTCTCCAGTACTCCAAGCACAAGTGCCAACAATTCAGTATCTTCAATATGATATTTTAGCATCTTTTCTTGAGCTTTTACTTGATCAAATGAGGCCACATTCATTATCTGGATTGGGATCAAGTTTGAAAGTTCAATGGGACCTTTAATTAATTACGACTCAATATCTTCTCTTAACTACCTTGATAGTGTCTCTTGTCTTCATCTTCACATTACTTTTGTTTTCCTAAACTAATGCTTCCTCAATTGAAGCTTTTGATTTCTCTTTTGTGTTCTCTGCTAACTCAACTGATACATTCATAGTTGCTTCAACTTCCATGGGAATTTCTTGTTGTTATCTAGAAGTGGAATCTTGAGGTTTTCACCGGCATCAAAATTTTCTTCTTCTACATCTTTGACCAGATCAAATGAGACATCATCTGTATGAGTCTCTTTAGACACAACTTCAATTATGTCACTCAGTAGTAGCTCTTTCAGAATTTATTTTATTTCTTGTGTAACTTCATCTATTTGACCAATCATCAGTTTATTTACACTTGACTTGCTTCTGAACTTCCTTTTTTCTTTGTTCAGGAATACTTCCATGTCTTCCATGGACATTACCAGACATAGTTCTTTGAGAATTCTCTCTCTCATTCATTCTTCTTTAGTTAGGGCACTTAATCTCCTTGACTCCAGAATATCATACAAATTTTTGGGGAGGCTAGGCATGATTTCAACCAAAACTTTGTTGAAGAAATTCATGTGCTTTATTGTAGCTTCTTCTAGAATTCTTCTATTAGACTCATAAAAATATTCATACCTTTCACAAAGCGGTTTAAGATTTCCTTTTCAGATTATTCCTTTTTCAAAATTTTCAAAAGTCATACCAGGTATATCAATCTTGGTCTTCTTAATTGCCTGACCATCTACACCAGAGGGTTTTGACACAATTGCTACTTTAGTGCCTTGTTGTTTAATTTCCTTGACACCTTCATCGGATTTTGTTTCCTCATCATCAGAAACAATCATGTACACTCTTTTTCTTTTTCTTTGCTTTCTTTGGGCTTCCTTTCTAGATCTCTTGCTTTCACTTTTCACAGGAGCAGATTTCACTTCAGGATTTGAGTGAGATGCTGAGCTTCTGGTTATTCTAGATTGGGAAAATGGTGCTGCCAGACCAGCTGATTGTGCTTTTGTTGCCTCTTTAGTAGCCTGCCTAGCTGCTTCATCTTCTTCCCTTTTATTCTTAGCTTTACTTAGTTCCTCCGTGAATACACCAAAGCTTTCTGCAAGAATTTCAACTTCTTTTCTTACTCTTTTGGTTGTTATCGGTTTCTTAAGATCATTATGAATTTTGATGTGCTTCTTTGAATAGGTACCACACCTCTCTTCAGTCGGATCTAGAGGTTTACTTAATAGATGTTCGTCAGACATTTCCAAAATGTTTTCCTTGACCCATAGGCATGATCCAAACAGTTCTTGGATCTGCTGCTTCCATCATGCATTGATCAACGTTCACCATAAAGCAGATTGAGTCTTTGTATTTTTCCATAATGAAGGTGGGAATTCTTTCCCTGGCTTGCATGAAAGCTTGAAAGCTTTTGAAATAACCCCAGATATCTGTATTTCTGATTTTTATATCTATAAGATTGTACAATAGATCGCTAATATGTTTGGCTACTGGTATGTTCTTTTTCCATTGAACTTTTCCAACACCTGAGACTTCCTCCATGAAATGACAAAATAAACATAAAAGAAAACTACCATATTTGAATGAACTTTTTTTGTCTTTCTTGATCTTCATAAGGTTTTCCATCAACTAAATCCTTAATAATTTGCAGAGGTCATATTCGATATTTTATTTCACCATTTGGTAGGCGGCATAGATCGTCGTACCAGATACAAAGTTTTCTTGGCTAGAGTGGTAAATATTATAACCAATTACCATGGATGCAAATCTAACATTTATATCATAAATATTGTCAACAATCATTGCTCTCCTGTCATATACCAAGCTTGTAGAATCAGTGATGATTTAATTTTTCATGGACTTCAAAACAGGTAGACCACCGGAGGAATTCAAACCAGTTACTGCTCTAATGGCTTCCTTACTAATTTTAAAGGGAATAGTAAGCCTCATAAAATCATCATGTACCTGAATCAAGACATACCAGACCCATTTTGATTCCATGAACACGGGAAATTTAACCATCAGAGTGAATTTCTTTGTTTCCAATATTTAGTGTTTCGATTTTACACAAAATTATTCATCAATGATATGACGGTTGTACAAATTCATAAGTTGGGAACTTCCCATCTCTTGAATATTCACATGAATGTAAACCCTAATGTCCTTTGTATGCAAAACACCATGCATAACTAACAAAAATGCCCCTTATGGATCGGTCTAAAGACTTGTAGGGATGCAATTTAAATTCAGTACGGGGTTTGTCCTTAACTTCAACCAATAAAAGAGTCATCTTGCCCAAATCACAAAATCAAAGAAGTTCTTGATAAATACCTTTTTCCGCCGGACCCGAAATCGATCACTAAAATCACCTTCACACTTGATCTTGCCTTGATTCACCTTAGGTCGCCTGGAGCTTCCCAAATTATTTCTCTCCAGAGGGAAAAGTGACAAATGAGGGATAGAAGTAACTTTTTATCATTCACATACCTAACCTTTTTGTCATAATAAATGTGTTTTCCCTAATTCATCCGGTTGCACCATTTCTATGTATAGAAACAAGATAAATCTTCTGCAGAATTCTAATATGGTATAACACTTCCTATGATGAGTTCAACAACATTTTTTGGGCATCCGTCCATCTCCAATATGTACTTACATCTGGTGTCATTTACCAGTTAGGGGGTTGAATGATTTTCTTGACTGCTCCCCCTAGGCCAGAGGCCTGAGACTAATCCCCGGAGGAATCACCGGAGGTAGGTTCTGGTGCAAGTGCAGTTTCTTCAATGGAGGGACTCTTCTTTACCCATTTTTTTGTATTTGATGCCTGACCTCATCTGTAGTGACTTTACCTTTTCCTTTCACATCCTTTTGCATATTTTTCTTTTGATTTACCAGACTTTTTTTTTTTCGAAAGAATGTAGCAATGTGTCCAGTTTTGTTCCCAATGTAGCATACAACATTCCTCTTACCAAACCGGTTGTTCCATTGATTTCCTCTTGATTCGAATTGATTAGCAATATGTCCAGGTCTATGAATTTTAAGGCTATGTTACATCTGTGTCACGTGAACTACAATTTTTCACCCACAATCAACCGTGCTTCGAGAAAATTGATTTAGATTGTGTTGTAGATGACTAGTAAGAACGTTTAATTTCTATTAGTTTTTGTGAAAGCTGAATTTCCATCGATTTAATGTTGAGTTCAGCGAAAACCTGATTGTAAGGCTACGTTGCATCTATGTCACAAGAACTCCATTTTTTCACCCATAATCAACTATATTCAGAGAGATTTGATTTAGATTGTGTTGTAAATGACAATAAAGAACCTTTATTTTCTATCAGTTTTTGTGAATGTTGAATTTACATCCATTTAATGTCAAGTTTGATAAATACATGATTTTAAGCCTACGTTACATCTATGTCACATGAACTCAAACACCCATAATCAACCATGTTTGGAAAAATTTGATTTAGATTGTGTTGTATATGACTATTAAGAACATTTATTTTCTATCGGTTTTCATGAATGTATTTCCATCGATTTAAATGTCGAGTTTTGTGAAGACCTGATTTTAAGGCTACATTGCATCTGTGTTACGAGAACTCCAATTTTTCACCCATAATCAACCATGTTTGGAGAACTTTGAATTAGATTGTGTTGTAGATGACAAGGAGCTTTAATTTCTATTGTTTTTCATGAATGTTGAATTTCCATCAATTTAATGTCGAGTTTGGTGAAGACTTGATTTTAAGCCTACGTTACATCTTTGTCAAGCGAACTCCAAATTTCCACCCATAATCAACCATGTTTGGAGAACTTTGATTTAGATTGTGTTGTAGGGTATGTGCAAGATCATGATGGGCCAAAAAGTGGCAGTATGTAAGTGATATGATGGCCCATGAATTTTTTTTTACCCAAAATTGATGAAACAAAAAGGGTTTTTAGAGGAGAATCTTAGCTTTCCACCAATATAAATTATTCTTTACTTTGAATTTAATAAATAATTATTATTCATTTTCTATATAAATTACGACTAAAGTCCTGATTGATAGGTTGATTGAAAAATATCTATAGATTTCAAAGGGTATCACATTTTTTGAATCCGAAACATGTGTCATATTAATTGCTTCACATACTATAAAAGTTGAAGTGGTCAGACATACAAGTTTTTATATTTTTTAAAAGTTGTAATAAAAAATTCATAATTAATTATTTACTTGAAAAAAAATTATAAAAAAATATGCATAACATCGGGACATGAGTCCTCTACTTATATCAAAAATCTTATAAAGAAATATTATCATTTTATTATGGTTAGGGTGGTCAGACAACCACCTACTTCTTATTTTTTCCTTGAAATTTAAGTAATATTGCATTGAAATTTTTAAAATTTCACCAAATAGATAGGTCTTTATTATTTTTAAATAAATCGAGTAGTTTAGAAACTAAATTCAATTTTCTATAGATTCCATTCTTACATATTTTTGAAATAATATATATAACTTATTCAAATTTTTATGTCAAGTTGCCTAACTCTGATTTTCTGAATTTTTTTCGCCACTTAAGGGCTTGTTTTTTCCATGATGATCCTGCACATACCCTGTAGATGACTAGCAAGAACATTTATTTTCTATCGGTTTTGTGAATGTTGAATTTCCATCGATTTAATCTCGATTCAGTGAAGACTTGATTTAAAGCCTACATTGCATCTATGCCATGCGAACTCCAACTCTCCACCTATAATCAATGTTTGGAGAATTTTGATTTAGATTGTGTTGTAGATGACTATTAAGAACCTTTATTTTCTAAAAATTTTGTGAATATTGAATTTACATCGATTTAATGTCGAGTTTGGTGAAGACCTATTTTTAAGGCTACGTTGCACCTGTGTCATGCAAACTCCAAATTTTCACCCATAATAAACCATGTATTGAGAAATTTGACTTAGATTGTGTTGTAGATGACTATTAAGAACCTTTAATTTCTATCGATTTTTGTAATTATTGATTTTTAATAGATTTAATGTCGAGTTCAACAAAGACCTAATTTTAAGGCTACGTTGTTACTGTGTCATGTGAACTCCAATTTTTCACCCATAATCAACCATGTTTAGAGAAATTTAATTTACATTGTGTTGTATATGACTAGTAAGAACCATTATTTTGTATCATTTTTTCTTGTATGCTGAATTTCCATTGATTTATCGTCAAGTTCGGTAAAGACCCAAATTTAAGGCTAAGTTGCATCTGTGTCATAGGAACTCCAATTTATTTAGATTGTGTTGTAGATGACTATCCAGAACCTTTATTTTCTATCGATTTTCGTGAAGGTTGAATTTCCATCGATTTAATGTCGGGTTCGACAAAGACTTGATTTTAAGGCTACGTTGCATCTATGTCATGCGAATTCCAATTTTTCACTCATAATCAACCATGTTTCGATAACTTTGATTTAGATTGTGTTGTAGATGACTAGTAAGAACCTTTATTTTCTATCGACTTTCATGAATGTTGAATTTCCATCAATTTAATGTCGAGTTTGGACAATAGCTGATTTTAAGCTTACATTGCATCTATGTCACGGGTATGTGCAAGATCATCATGGAAAAAATAGGCCCTTAAGTGGCAATAAAAAGACAAAAAATAGGAGTTAGACAACTTGACGTAAAAATTTGAATAAGTTATCTATATTATTTCAAAAAAATGTAAACATAGAATTTTTAGCAAATTGAATGTAGTTTTTAAACTACTAGACCTTTATTAAAAAAAAAAATGTATTTGGTGAGAATTTGAAATTTCAATGCAGTAGTATTTAAATATAAGGGTAAAAATAAGAAGTAGGTGTATGTCTGACCACCGTAACCACAATAAAATAATAATTATTTTTTATAATACTTTATATTTAAGTAGACCACTCATGTCTTGATGTGATGCATATTTTTTTATAATTTGTTTCCAAGTAAATAATTAATTATGAATTTTTTATTATAACTTAAAAAGCAAATAAAAGTTCGTCTATCTAACCACCTTAACTTGGTCAAAAATTCATGAAATTCATTTTTTTCTTTTTTAATCCTATAGTATGTGAAGCATAGAATGTGACACATGTTTTGGATTCAAAAAATGTGATACCATTTGAAAGTTATAGATGTTTTTCAATCAGCCTATCAATTAGGACTTTATTCGTAATTCTAATAAAAAAATGAATAATAATAATTTATTAAATTCGATGTAAAGCATAATTTACATTGGTGGAAAGCTGAGAATATCCTCTAAAAACCCTTTTCGTTTCATCAATTTTGGATAAAAAAAAGGTCATCAGCCACATGGACCATCATATGGCTTACAAATCACCACTTTTTGGCCCATCATGACCCTGGACATACCCTCACAGGGAATCCAATTTTTCACCCATAATAAACCATGTTTGGAGCACTTTGAGTTAGATTGTGTTGTAGATGACTATTAAGAACCTTTCTTTTCTATTAGCTTTCATTAATGTTGAATTTGCATTGATTTAATGTCGAGTTTAGTGAAGACATCATTTTAAGGCTACGTTGCATCTATGTCATGCAAACTCTAATTTTTCACCCATAATCAACCATTTTTGGAGAAATTTGATTAAGATTGTGTTGTAGATGACCATTAAGAACCTTTCTTTTCTATCGATTTTCGTGAAAGCTGAATTTCACTCGATTTAATGTCGAGTTCGACAAAGACCCTATTTTAAGGCTACGTTGCATCTGTGTCACACGAACTCCAATTTTACACATATAATCAACCATGTTTAAAGAAATTTGATTTAGATTGTGTTGTAGATGTCTATTAAGAACCCTTCCTTTCTATCATTTTTTGTGAATGTTGAATTTTCATCGATTTAATATCGAGTTCGACAAAGACCTCATTTTAAGGTGACGTTGCATCTATATCACATTAACTCCAGCTTTTCACCCATAATCAAACCATGTTTGGAGAACTTTGATTTAGATTATATTGTAGATGACTATTAAGAACCTTTATTTTCTATCAGTTTTCATGAATGTTGAATTTCCATCCATTTAATGCCGAGTTCGACGAAGACCTGATTTGAAGCCTACATTGCATTTGTGTCACACGAGCTCTAATTTCTCACCCATAATCAATCATGTTTGGAGAACTTTGATTTAGATTATTTTATAGATGACTATTAAGAACCTTTATTTTCTATTAGTTTTCTTGAATGTTGAGTTTAGCTTGATTGAATGTCGATTTCAACAAAGACTTGATTTTAAGGGTATGTTGCATCTGTGTCATGCAAACTCCAATTTTTTGCCCATAATCAACCATTTTTGTAAGACATTGATTTAGATTGTGTTGTAGATGACTATTAAAAACCTTTAATTTATATCAGTTTACGTGAATTTTGAATTTACATTGATTTAATGTCGACTTCGGTGAAGACTTGATTTTAAGGCTACGTTGCATCTTTGTCACATGAACTCCAATTTTTTACCCATAATCATCCTTTTTTTGGAAAAAATTGGTTTAGATTGTGTTGTAGATGACTATAAAGAGCTTTTATTTTCTATCCATTATTATGAATGTTGAATTTCCATCAATTTAATGTCGAGTTCAGTGAAGAACTGATTTTAAGGCTACGGTGCATTTGTGTCACGTGAACTCAAACTTTTCTCCCATAATCAACAATGTTTAGAGAATTTTGATTTAGATTGTGTTGTAGATGACTTTTAAGAACCTTTATTTTATATAATTTTTCGTGAATGTTGAATTTCCATCCATTTAATGTTGAGTTCGATGAAGACCTGATTTTAAGACTACATTGCAACTGTGTCATGTGAGCTGCAATTTTCACCCATAATCAGCCATGTTTGGAGAATTTTGATTTAGATTGTGTTCTAGATGACTTTTAGAAACCTTTATTTTTTAACGGTTATCGTGAGTGTTGAATTTTCATTGATTTAATGTCAAGTTCAGCAAAGACCTGATTTTAAGGCTATGTTTCATCTGTGTCACGCGAACTCCAATTTTTCACCCATAATTAACCTTTTTTGGAGAACTTTGATTTAGATTGTGTTTTATTTGACTATTAAGAACCTTTAATTTCAATTAGTTTTTGTGCATGTTAAAGCAAGACCGATTTAAAATCGAATTCGGCGAAGACCTGACTTTAAGGCTACGTTGCATATGTGTCACAGGAACTACAATTTTTCACCCATAATCAACCATGTTTGGAGAACTTTCATTTTTATTGTGCTATAGATGACTATTAACAACCTTTATTTTCTATCGGTTTACGTGAATTTTGAATATACATTGATTTAATGTCATGTTTGGTGAAGACCTTATTTTAAGGCTACGTTGCATCTATGTCATGTGATTTTCAAAACTCTGATTTAGATTGTGTTGTAGATGACTATAAAGAACAATTTATCTCTATCAATTTTTGCGAATGTTCAATTTCCATCGATTTAATGTCGAGTTCAGTCAAGACCTAATTCTAAGCCTACATTGCAACTGTGTCATGCGAACTACAATTTTTTACCCATAATCAACCATGTTTGGAGAACTTTTATTTAGATTGTGTTGTAGATGACTCTTAAGAACCTTTATTTCCTACCGTTTTTTAGGAATGTTGAATTTCCATCGATTTAAGGTCAAGTTTGGTGAAAACCTGGTTTTAAGGCTACATTGAATCTATGTCATGCGAACTCCAATTTTTCACCCATAATCAACCATGTTTGGAGAACTTGTATTTAGATTGTGTTGTGGATGACTATGAAGAAACTTTAATTTTTATAGGTTTTCATGAATGTTGAATTTACATCGAGTTCAGCGAAGACCTGATTTTAAGTCTACATTGCATCTGTGTCATGCAAACTCTAATTTTTCACCCATAATCAACCATGTTTCAAGAAATTTGATTTAGATTGTGTTGTAGATGACTAGAGAGAACCTTTATTTTCTAAAAGTTTTATTGAATGTTGAATTTCTATTCATTTAATGTCAAGCTCAACCAAGACATGATTTTAAGGCTATGCTGCAACTGTGTCACGCGAACTCCAATTTTTCACCCATAATCAATAATATTTGGAGAACTTTGATTTAGATTGTGTTGTAGATGACTAAAAAAATCCCTTTTTTCTATTAGTTTTCATGAATGTTGAATTTCCATTGATTTAATGTCGAGTTCGGCGAAGACATGATTTTAGGGGTATGTTGCATCCGTGTCACGAAAACTCCAATTTTTCACCCATAATCAACCATGTTTGGAGAAATTTTATTTAGATTGTGTTGTAGATGATTAGAAAGAACCTTTATTTTCTATTGGTTTTTGTGAATTTTAAATTTCCATTGATTTAATGTCGAGTTCGACAAAGACTTGATTTTAACCCTACATTGCATCTGTGTCACGCGAACACCTATTTTTCACCCGTCATAAACCATGTTTGGAGAAATTTTATTTAGATTGTGTTGTAGATGATTAGAAAGAACCTTTATTTTCTATTCATTTTTGTGAATGTTGAATTTCCATCTATTTAGTGTCAAGTTCGGTGAAGACCTGATTTTAAGGGTATGTTGCATCTCTGTCACGCGAACTCCAATTTTCAACCCATAATCAACCATTTTTCGAGAAATTTGATTTAGATTGTGTTGTAGATGACTATTAAGAACCTTTATTTTCTATAGGTTTTTGTGAATGTTGAATTTGCATCAATTTAATCTCGAGTTCGACGAAGACCTGATTTTAAGGCTACATTGCATCTATGTCATGCGAACTCAAATTTTTCACCCATAATCAACCATGTTTGGAGAAATTTTATTTAGATTGTGTTGTAGATGACTATTAAGAACCTTTATTTTCTATCGATTTTTCATGAATGATGAATTTTCATTGACTTAATGTCAAGTTTCATGAAACCCGATTTTATGGCTATGTTGCATCTGTGTAACGTGAACTCCAATTTTTCACCCATAACTAACCATGTTTGGAGAACATTGATTTAAATTGTGTTGTAGATGACTAGTAACAACCTTTAATTTCTATAGTTTTTGTGAATGTTGAATTTCCATCGATTTAATGTCGAGTTTTTCGAAGACTGGATTTTAAGGCTATGTTGCATCTGGGTCACACGAACTCCAATTTTTCAGCCATAATCAACCATGTTTGGAGTAATTTGATTTAGATTATGTTGTAGATGATTATTTAGAACCTTAATTTTTTTTCAATTTTCATGAATGTTTAATTTCCATCCATTTAATGTCGAGTTCAACGAAGACCTGATTTAAAGGCTATGTTGCATCTGTGTCACACAAACTCCAATTTTTCAACAATATTCAACCATGTTTGCATAAATTTTATTTAGATTGTGTTGTAGATGACTATTAAGAACATTTATTTTCTATAATTTTTCATGAATGTTGAATTTACATCGATTGAATCTGGACTCCAATGAAATCCTGATTTTAAGGCTATGTTGCATCCGTGTCACACGAACTACGAGTTTTCACCTATAACCAACCATGTTTGGAAAACTTTGATTTAGATTGTGTTGTAGATGACTATTAAGAACATTTTTTTTCTATCGGTTTTCATAAATGTTGAAATTCCATCGATTTAATTTCGAGATCTCTGAAGACTTGATTTTAAAGCTACATTGCATGTGTGTTACATGAACTAAAACTTTTCACCCATAATCAACCATCTTTGGAGAACTTTGATTTAGATTATGTTGTAGATGACTATTAAGAACCTTTATTTTCTATCAATTTTCGTGAATGTTGAATTTCCATTGATTTAATGTCGAGTTCGGTGAAGACCTGAATATAAGGCTACATTGCATTTGTGTCATGCGAACTCCAATTTTTTAACCATAATCAACCATGTTTGGAGAAGTTTGATTTACATTCTATTGTAGATGACTATTAAGAACCTTTATTTTCTATCGATTTAATGTCGAGTTTGGCGAAGACCTGATTTTAAGGCTACGTTGCATTAGTGTCATGTGAACTCCTATATTTTTACCCCTAATCAATCATGTTTGGAGAACTTTAATTTACATTGTGTTGTAGAAAACTATTAAGAACCTTTATTTTCTATCAATTTTCATGAATGTTGAATTTACATCGATTTAATGTCAATGTTTAATGAAGACCGTATTTTTAGGCTACATTGCATCTATGTCTCATGAACTCCAATTTTTCACCCATAATCAACCATGTTTGGAGAACTTTGATTTAGATTATGTTGTAGATGACTATTAAAAACCTTTATTTTCTATCGATTGAATGTCCAGTTTAGTGAAGACCTCATTTGAAGGCTTCATTGCATCTGTTTCATGCGTACTCCAATTTTTCACCAATAATAAACCATGTTTGGAGAACTTTGATTTAGATTATGTTGTAGAAGACTATTAAGAACCTTTATTTTCAATCACTTTTTCGTGAATGTTGAATTTACATTGATTTAATGTCGAGTTCGATGAGGACCTAATTTTAAGACTATGTTACATTTGTGTCACGTGAACTTTAATTTTTCACCCATAATCAACCTTTTCTGGAGAAATTTGATTTAGATTGTGCAGTAGATGACTATTAAAAACCTTTATTTTCTATCGATTTAATGTTGAGTTTGGCGAAGACCTGATTTTAAGGCTACATTGCATCTGTGTCATGAGAGCTAAAAATTTTCATCCATAATCAACCATGTTTAGAGAACTTTGATTTAGATTGTTTTGTATCCGACTATTAAGAACCTTTAATTTCTATAATTTTCTGTGAATGTTGAATTTCCATCAATGTAATGTCGAGTTTGGCGAAGACCTAATGTTAAGGCTACATTGCATATGTGTCACACGAACTCCAATTTTTCACCCATAATCAACAATGTTTAGAGAACTTTGATTTAGATTGTGTTGTAGATGACTATTAAGAACCTTTAATTTCTATCATTTTTCTTGAACACTGAATTTCCATTGATTTTAGGTCGAATTCGGTGAAGACTTGATTTAAGGCTACGTTGGATCTATGTCACGCGAACTCCAGTTTTTCACCCATAATCAAAACATGTTTGGAGAACTTTGATTTAGATTGTGTTGTAGATGACTATTAAGAACCTTTATTTTCTATCAGTTTTCGTGAATGTTGAATTTCATTCAATTTAATGTCGAGTTTGGTGAAGACTTAATTTTAAGGCTACATTGCATCTGTGTCACATGTACTCCAGTTTTTCACCCATAATCAACCATGTTTCAAGAACTTGTTGGAAATAAGCCACACTGAGAGGAAGGGTGAATCAGTGTTGGGAAAAATTTAACTTTATTAAGCTTTAACTTTAAGGCATTAGGAACATTCAATCGTAAAGTATAAATAAGGAAATAAACACAACACCATAACACAAATATTTTTACGTGGAAACCCTATTAGGGGAAAAACCACGGTGGAAGGCCAATCCACAATTATTATTTTGAGTATACTCAAAATGAATATTACAAAAGGGGAATGCACTTGCATTCTAGCACACTTCCTAGAGGTCACTGCTCAAAGAAAAGAGGGCTTGCTACGCAAAAGTTCAGATTAAAACCATCTGAAGATTTGAACTGAGATGATAGCATCTAAATGCCTAATTACAGTTGCAGATTAAGCACAATAATAGATTTTATGCCTTACAGACTGATTATGTAATTTTGTTCTACTCTGCTCATACACACAACACAGATCTTCTATGCATAAGTGAAACATGCGCTTTATCTCACCTCTGATCTGCACTAACTCGCAATTCAGACATTATTTCAACATGTACATAATCCAAAATGATACAGAAAAACATGTATATATATCCACAACGTAGGATTTATTTACACTTTGTCGGCTTCAATAGAACACAACAAAATTATAATTGTCGTCTCACATAATGAGAAAATGCAATGCATACCCTTAATGGTCGACCACAACTTGGCTAGGACCCAAACAAGATATACCAACATAGATATAATCAATTGATTAGTTCTCATACATCTGCGACATAATATATTCACGAGGTCAGCCTTAATACAAGAAAAACTGATAATACACCAGCCAGATCTTCTAATTCCCATATGAATTGATACAAGGCACTAAGCTTCAATCTCAAAAGAGATAATACACCAATAATCATTTCGTGAGATTCCCAACAAAAAATGACAACTTAAAATCTTTGCACAGATCGATGAATGCCGAGTTACCTTATACTCTATTATGCCTTGTTGATTTCCAATCTATTTGTTTTCCATTGGTTTTCGTGAATGTTGAATTTCCATCGATTTAATGTCGAGTTCGACGAAGACCTAATTTTAAGCCGATGTTGCATCTGTGTCACACGAACTCCAATTTTTCACTTATAATAAACCATGTTTGGAAAAATTTGATTTAGACTGTGTTTTAGATGACTATTATGAACCTTTATTTTCCATCGATTTAATGCTAAGTTCGGTGAAGACTACATCTTAAGGCTACATTGCATTTGTGTCTCGCGCACTCCAAATTTTCACCCATAATCAACCATGTTTGGAGAACTTTGATTTAGGATTATGTTGTAGATGACTTTTAATAGTCTTTATTTTCTATTAGTTTTTGTGAATGTTGATTTTTCGTTGATTTAATGTTGAGTTCGACGGAAACCTAATTTTAAGGCTGAGATGTAGCTTTGTCACATGAACTCCCATTTTTTCAGCTATAATCAACCATGTTTGAAGATCTTTGTTTAGGATTGTGTTGTAGATAACTATTAATAACTTTTATTTTCTGTCAGTTTTTTTGAATGTTGAATTTTCAAGGATTTAATGTCGAGTTTGACCAAATCATGATTTGAAGGTTACGTTGCAGCTATGTCACGCGATCTTTCATTTTTCACCCACAATCAACCATGTTTGGAGAACACTGATTTAGTATTGTGTTGTAGATGACTATTAAGAATAATTATTTTCTATTGGTTTTCGTGAATGTTCAATTTCATTCAATTTAATGTCAAGTTAGATGAAAACCTAATTTTAACGCTATGTTACAGAGGTATCATTCAAACTCCCATTTTTAACCCATACTCAACCATATTTGGAGAACTTTGATATAGGATTATGTTGTAGATGACTTTTAATAATCTTTATTTTCTATCGCTTTTTGTGAATGTTGATTTTTCGTCGATTTAATGTTGAGTTCGACAGAAACATAATTTTGAGGCTGAGTTACAGCTTTGTCACGTTAATTCCCATTTTTCAGACATAATCAACCATGTTTGAAGAAATTTCATTTAGTATTGTGTTGTAGATAACTATTAATAACCTTTATTTTCTATCGGTTTTCGTGAATGTTGAATTTTTAATGATTTAATGGTGAGTTTGATGAAATCGTGATTTCAAGGGTACATTGCAGCTGTGTCACACGAACTCCCAATTTTCACTGACAATAAATTACATTGTAGATGACTATAAAGAACCTTTAATTTTTATCAATTTTTGTTAATTTTGAATTTCCATCGATTTAATCTCGAGTTAAACTAAAACTTTATTTTAAGGCTATGTTGTAGCTTTCTCACGCGAACTCTAATTTTTCACGCACATTCAACTATGTTTGGAGAACTTTGATTTCGGATTGTGTTGTAGAAGACTATTAAAAACATTTATTTTCTATTGGTTTTCTCGAATGTTTAATTTCCATCGATTAAATGTCGAGTTCAATGAATACCTAATTTTAAGGCTACATCGCATATGTGTCAACTAACTCGCATTTTTCACCCACAATCAACCAAGTTTGGAGAAATTTTTTTTAGGTTTGTGTTACAGATGAAAATTAAGAATCTCTATATTCTATTGGTTTTCGTGAATGTTCAATTTCCAATGATTTAATGTCGAGTTCAATGAAAACCTAATTATAAGGCTACATTGTAGCTGTGTCATGCGAACTCCCATGTTTCACACATAAATAACCATGTTTGTTAAACTTTGATTTAGGATTATGTTGTAGATGACTATAATGAACCTTTATTTTGTATTCATTTTAGTGAATGTTGAGTTTCCATTGATTAAATGTTGAGTTTGACGAAAAACGTGATTTTAAGGCTACATTGCAACTATGTCACACGAATTCCCATTTTTCACCCACGATCAACCATGTTTGGAGAACTTTGATAGAATATTGTGTTTTAAATGACTATTAACAACCTTTATTTTTTATCATTTTTCGTGAATCTTGAATTTCCATCGATTTAATGTCGATTTTATTGAAAACATTATTTTAAGGATATCTTGAAACTGTGTCATGCGAACTCCCATTTTTTACCCACAATCAACCGTGTTTGGAGAATTTTGATTTAGGATTTTGTTATAGATGACTATTAAAATATTTATTTTCTATCGAATTCTGTGAATTTTGAAATTTCATTGATTTAATGTTGTGTTCGATGAAAACCTATTTTCAAGGCTGAGTTACAACTTTCTGACGTGAACTCCCATTTTTTTAGCTATAATCAACCATGTTTGAAGATCTTTGTTTAGGATTGTGTTGTAGATAACTATTAATAACCTTTATTTTCTATCGGTTTTTGTGAATGTTGAATTTTTGAGGATTTAATGTCGAGTTTGACGAAATCATGATTTCAAGGCTACGTTGCAGCTGTGGCACCCAATCTCCCATTTCTCACCAACAATCAACCATGTTTGGAGAACTTTGATTTAGGATTGTGTTGTAGATGACTATAAAGAATCTTTATTTTCTATTGGTTTTCGTGAATGTTCAATTTCATTCAATTTAATGTCGAGTTAGACGAAAACCTAATTTTAATGCTATGTTATAGAGGTGCCATGCAAACTCCCATTTTTCACCCATACTCAACCATCTTTGGAGAACTTTGATTTAGGATTATGTTGTAGATGAATTTTAATAATCTTTATTTTCTATCAGTTTTTGTGAATGTTGATTTTTCGTCGATTTAATGTTGAGTTCGACAGAAACCCAATTTTAAGGCTGAGTTACAACTTTGTCACGTGAATTCCCCTTTTTCAAACATAATCAACCATGTTTGAAGGACTTTGATTTAGTATTGTGTTGTAGATAACCATTAATAGCCTTTATTTTCTATAAGTTTTCGTGAATGTTGAATTTTCATAGATTTAATGTTGAGTTTGATGAAATCGTGATTTCAAGGGTACGTTGCAGCTCTGCCACACGAACTCCCAATTTTCACTGACCATAAATCATGTTTGGAGAACTTTGAATTAGGATTGTGTTGTAGATGACTATTAAGAACCTTTAATTTTTATCAATTTTTGTGAATGTTTAATTTCCATCGATTTAATCTCGAGTTAATCTAAAACTTTATTTTAAGGCTATGTTGTAGCTTTCTCACGCGAACTCTAATTTTTCACCCACATTCAACCATGTTTGGAGAACTTTGATTTCGGATTGTGTTGTAGAAGACTATTAAGAACATTTATTTTCTATTGGTTTCCACGAATGTTTAATTGTCATCGATTAAATATCAAGTTCGATGAATACCTAATTTTAAGGCTGCATTGCAAATGTGTCAAAAAACTTGCATTTTTCTCCCACAATCAACCATGTTTCAAGAAATATTTGTTAGGTTTATGTTATACATGACTATTAACAATCTCTATATTCCATTGGTTTTTGTGAATGTTGAATTTCCAATGATTTAATTTTGAGTTCAATGAAAACTTGATTATAAGGCTACATTCTAGCGGTGTCAAGCGAACTCCCATGTTTCACGCATAATTAACCATGTTTGGAGAACGTTGATTTAAGATTATGTTGTAGATGGCTATATATAATGAACCTTTATTTTGTATTCGTTTTCGTGAATGTTGAATTTCCATTGATCAAATGTTGAGTTTGACGAATAGCGTGATTTTAAAACTACATTGCAGCTGTGTCATGCTAATTCCCATTGTTCACCCACAATCAACTTTTGTTTATCTTAAATTTCCATTGATTTAATGTCGAGTTTATTGAAAACATTATTTTAAGGTTATCTTGAAACTGTGTCATGCGAACTCCCATTTTTCACCCACAATAAATTATGTTTGGAGAATTTTGATTTAGGATTGTGTTATAGATGAGTATTAAAATATTTATTTTCTATAGATTTCTGTGAATTTTGAATTTTCAATGATTTAATATTGAGTTCGACGAAAACTTATTTTTAAGGCTGATTTGCAGCTTTGTCACGTGAAATCGCATTTTTTCAGCTATAATCAACCATGTTTGAAGATCTTTGTTTAGGATTGTGTTGTAGATAACTATTAATAACGTTTATTTTCTATCGGTTTTTGTCAATGTTGAATTTTCAAGGACTTAATGTCTAGTTTCACCAAATCATGATTTCAAGAATACATTGCAGCTGTGTCACGCGATATCCCATTTTTCACCCACAATCAACCATGTTTGGAGAACTTTGATTTAGGATTGTGTTGTAGATGACTATTAAGAATCTTTATTTTCTATTGGTTTTCTTTCATTTAATGTTGAGTTTGATGAAATCATGATTTCAAGGGTACATTGCATCTGTGTCACACGAACTACAAATTTTCACTGACGATAAATCATGTTTGGAGAACTTTGAATTAGGATTGTGTTGTAGATGACTATTAAGAACCTTTAATTTTTATCAATTTCTGTGAATGTTGAATTTCCATCGATTTAATCTCGAGTTAAACTAAAACTTTATTTGAAGGCTATTTTGTAGCTTTCTCACGCGAACTGTAATTTTTCACCCACATTAAACAATGTTTGGAGAACTTTGATTTCGGATTGTGTTGTAGAAGACTATTAAGAACACTTATTTTCTATTGGTTTTCCCAAATGTTTAATTTCCATTGATTAAATGTCGAGTTTGATGAATACCTAATTTTAAGGCTACGTTGCAAATGTGTCAACGAACTCGCATTTTTCACCCACAATCAACCATCTTTGGAGAAATTTTTGTTAAGTTTGTGTTATAGATGACTATTAAGAATCTCTATATTCTATTGGTTTTCGTGAATGTTGAATTTCCAATGATTTAATTTTGAGTTCAATGAAAACCTGATTATAAGGCTACATTCCAGCAGTGTCAAGCGACCTCCCATGTTTCACGCATAATTAACCATTTTTGGAGAACATTGATTTAGGATTATGTTGTAGATGACTATATATACTGAACCTTTATTTTTTATTCATTTTCGTGAATGTTGAGTTTCCATTGATTAAATGTTGAGTTTGACGAAAAATGTGATTTTAAAACTACATTGCAGCTGTGTCATGCTAATTCCCATTTTTCACCCACAATCAACCATGTTTGGAGAACTTTAATAGAGGATTGTGTTTTAAATGACTATTAAGAACCTTTATTTTCTATAGGTTTTCGTTTATCTTAAATTTCCATCGATTTAATGTCGAGTTTATTGAAAACATTATTTTATGGTTATCTTGAAACTGTGTCATGTGATCTCCCATTTTTCACCCACAATCAATCATGTTTGGAGAATTTTGATTTAGGATTGTGTTATATGTGACTATTAAAATATTTATTTTCTATCGATTTCTGTCAATTTTGAATTTTCAATGATTTAATGTTGAATTCGACGAAAAACTATTTTTAAGGCTGATTTGCAGCTTTGTCACGTGAAATCCCATTTTTTCAGCTATAATCAACCATGTTTGTAGTTCTTTGTTTAGGATTGTGTTGTAGATAACTATTAATAACCTTTATTTTCTATCGGTTTTTGTGAATGTTGAATTTTCAAAGATTTAATGTTGAGTTTGACCAAATCATAATTTCAAGGCTACATTGCAGCTGTGTCACGCGATATCCCATTTTTTCAGCCACTATCAGCCATGTTTGGAGAACTTTGATTTAGGATTGTGTTGTAGATGACTATTAAGAATATTTATTTTTTATTGGTTTTCTTTGATTTAATGTTGAGTTTAATGAAATCTTGATTTCAAGGGTACGTTGCAGCTATGTCACACAAACTCCCAATTTTCACCGAGGATAAATCATGTTTGGAGAACTTCGAATTAGGATTGTGTTGTAGATGACTATTAAGAACCTTTAATTTTTATCAATTTCTGTGAATGTTGAATTTCCATCGATTTAATCTCGAGTTAAACTAAAACTTTATTTGAAGGCTATGTTGTAGCTTTCTCACGCGAACTCTATTTTTTCACCCACATTCAACCATGTTTGGAGAACATTGATTTCGAAATGTGTTGTAGAAGACTATGAAGAACATTTATTTTCTATTGGTTCTCGCGAATGTGTAATTTCCATCGATCAAATGTCGAGTTCGATGAAACCCTAATTTTAAGGCTGCGTTGCAAATGTGTGAACTAACTCGCATTTTTATCCCACAATCAACCATGTTTCGAGAAATTTTTGTTAGGTTTATGTTATAGATGACTATTAAGAATCTCTATATTCTATTGGTTTTCATGAATGTTGAATTTCCAATGATTTAATTTCGAGTTCAATGAAAACTTGATTACAAGGCTACATTCCAGCGGTGTCAAGTGAACTCCCATTTTTCACGCATAATTAACCATGTTTGGAGAACTTTGATTTAGGATTATGTTGTAGATGACTATATATAATGAACCTTTATTTTGTATTCGTTTTCGTGAATGTTGAGTTTCCATTGATTAAATGTTGAGTTTGACGAATAACGTGATTTTAAAACTACATTACAGCTGTGTCATGCTAATTCCCATTTTTCACCTACAATCAACCATGTTTGGAGAACTTTGATAGAGGATTGTGTTTTAAATGACTATTAAGAACCTTTATTTTCTATCAGTTCTCGTTTATCTTGAATTTCCATCGATTTAATGTCGAGTTTATTGAAAACATTTTTTTAAGGTTATCTTGAAACTGTGTCATGCGAACTCCCATTTTTCACCCATAATCAATCATGTTTGGAGAATTTTGATTTAGGATCGTGTTATAGATGACTATTAAAATATTTATTTTCTATCGATTTATGTGAATTCTGAATTTTCAATGATTTGATGTTGATTTCAACGAAAACCTATTTTGAAGGCTGATTTCCAGCTTTGTCATGTGAAATCCCATTTTTTCAGCTATAATCAACCATGGTTGAAGATCTTTGTTTAGGATTGTGTTGTAGATAAATATTAATAACCTTTATTTTCTATCGGTTTTTGTGAATGTTGAATTTTTGAGGATTTAATGTCAAGTTTGACCAAATCATGATTTCAAGGCTACATTGCAGCTGTGTCATGCGATATCCCATTTTTCAGCCACAATCAACCATGTTTGGAGAAGTTTGATTTAGGATTGTGTTGTAGATGACTATTAAGAATATTTATTTTCTATTGGTTTTCTTTGGTTTAATGTTGAGTTTGATGAAATCGTAATTTCAAAGGTATGCTGCAGCTGTGTCACACAAACTCCCAATTTTCACCAACGATAAATCATGTTTGGAGAACTTCGAATTAGGATTGTGTTGTAGATGACTATTAAGAACATTTAATTTTTATCAATTTCTGTGAATGTTGAATTTCCATCGATTTAATCTCAAGTTAAACTAAAACTTTATTTGAAGGCTATGTTGTAGCTTTCTCACGCAAACTCTAATTTTTCACCCACATTAAACAATGTTTGGAGAACTTTGATTTCGGATTGTGTTGTTGAAGACTATTAAGAACATTTATTTTCTATTGGTTTTCCCGAATGTTTAATTTTTATCGATTAAATGTTGAGTTCGATGAATACCTAATTTTAAGGCTGCGTTGCAAATGTGTCAACGAAGTCGCATTTTTCACCCACAATCAACCATGTTTGGAGAGATTTTTGTTAGGTTTGTGTTATAGATGACTATTAAGAATCTCTATATTCTATTGGTTTTCGTGAATGTTGAATTTCCAATGATTTAATTTTGAGTTCAATGAAAATCTGATTATAAGGCTACATTCCAACGGTGTCAAGCGAACTCCCATGTTTCACGCATAATTAACCATGTTTGGAGAACTTTGATTTAGGATTATGTTGTAGATGACTGTATATAATGAACCTTTATTTTGTATTCCTTTGCGTCAATATTGAGTTTCCATTGATTAAATGTTGAGTTTGACGAAAAATGTCATTTTAAAACTACATTGCAGTTGTGTCATGCTACTTCCCATTTTTCACCCACAATCAACCATGTTTGGAGAACTTTGATAGAGGATTGTGTTTTAAATGACTCTTAAGAACGTTCATTTTCTATTAGTTTTCGTTTATCTTGAATTTACATCGATTTAATGTCGAGTTTATCGAAAACATTATTTTAGGGTTATCTTGAAACTGTGTCATGCGAACTCCCATTTTTCACCCAGAATCAATCATGTTTGGAGAATTTTGATTTAGGATTGTGTTATAGATGACTATTAAAATATTTATTTTTTATCGATTTTTGTGAATTTTGAATTTTCAATGATTTAATATTGAGTTCGGTGAAAACCTATTTTTAAGGCTGATTTGCAGCTTTGTCATGTTAAATCCCATTTTTTCAGCTATAATCAACCATGTTTGAAGATCTTTGTTTAGGATTGTGTTGTAAATAACTATTAATAACCTTTATTTTCTATTGGTTTTTGTGAATGTTGGCTTTTCAAGGATTTAATGTGGAGTTTGACCAAACCATGATTTCAAGGCTACGTTGCAGCTGTGTCACGCGATATCCCATTTTTCACCCACAATCAACCATGTTTGGAGAACTTTGATTTAGGATTGTGTTGTAGATGACTATTAATAATCCTTATTTTCTATTGCTTTGTTTTGATTTAATGTTGAGTTTGATGAAATCATGATTTCATGTGTACGTTGCAGCTGTGTCACACGAACTCCCAATTTTCACTGACAATAAATCATGTTTGCAGAACTTTGAATTAGGATTTTGTTTTAGATGACTATTAAGAACCTTTAATTTTTATCAATTTCTGTGAATGTTGAATTTCGATCGATTTAATCTCGAGTTAAACTAAAAATTTATTTGAAGGCTATGTTGTATTTTTCTCACGTGAACTTAATTTTTGACCCACATTCAACAATGTTTGGAGAACTTTGATTTCGGATTGTGCTGTAGAAGACTATTAAGAACATTTATTTTCTATTGGTTTTCTCGAATGTTTAATTTCCATCGATTAAATGTCGAGTTCGATGAATACCTAATTTTAAGGTTGCGTTGGAAATGTGTCAACGAACTCGCATTTTGCACCCACAATCAACCATGTTTGGAGAAATTTTTCTTACGTTTTTGTTATACATGACTATTAAGAATCTCTATATTTGATTGGTTTTCATGAAAATTGAATTTCCAATGATTTAATGTCGAATTCAATAAAAACCTAATTATAAGGCTACATTCCAGCTATGAAAACCTAAGAACTTTGATTTAGGATTATGTTGAAGATGACTATAATGAACCTTTATTTTGTATTCCTTTTCGTGAATGTTGAGTTTCCATTGATTAAATGTTGAGTTTGATGAAAAATGTGATTTTAAGGCTACATTGCAGCTGTGTCACGCGAATTCCCATTTTCACCCACAATCAACCACGTTTGGATAACTTTGATAGAGGATTGTGTTTTAAATGACTATTAAGAACCTTTATTTTCTATCAGTTTTCATGAATCTTGAATTTCCATCGATTTAATGTCGAGTTTCTTGAAAAAATTATTTTAAGGTTATCTAGAAACTGTGTCATACGAACTCCCATTTTTCACCCACAATCAATCATGTTTGGAGAATTTTGATTTAGGATTGTGTTAGAGATGACTTTTAAAATATTTATTTTCTATTGATTTTTGTGAATTTTGAAATCATTCTTTTATGATTGATTGTGGGTGAAAAATGGGAGTTCGCATGCAACAGTTTAAAGATAACCTTAAAATAATGCTTTCAATAAACTCGACATTAAATTGATGGAAATTCAAGATTCACAAAAAATGATACAAAATAAAGGTTCTTAATAGTCATTCAAAACACAATCCTCTATCAAACTTCTCCAAACATGGTTGATTGTCGGTGAAAAATGGGAATTCACGTGACACAACTGCAATGTAGACTTAAAATCACGTTTTTCGTCACACTCAACATTCACGAAAACGTATACAAAATAAAGGTTCATTATAGTCATCTACAACATAATACTATATCAAAGTTCTCCAAACATGGTTAATTATGCCTAAAACATGGGAGTTCACGTGACACAGCTAGAATGTAGCCTTATAATCAGTTTTTCATTGAACTCGACATTAAATCATTGGAAATTCAACATTCACGAAAACCAATTGAATATAGAGATTCTTAATAGTCATCTATAACACAAACCTAACAAAAATTTCTCCACACATGGTTGATTGTGGGTGAAAAATGCGAGTTTGTTGACACATTTGCACCAAAGCCTTAAAATTATGTATTCATCAAACTTGACATTTAATAGATGGAAATTAAACATTCGCAAAAACCAATAGAAAATAAATGTTTTTAATAGTCTTCTACAACACAATCCAAAATCAAAGGTCTCCAAACATGGTTGAATGCGGGTGAAAAATTAGAGTTCGCATGAGAAAGCTACAACATAGCATTAAAATAAAGTTTTAGTTTAACTCGAGATTAAATCGATGGAAATTAAACATTCATAAAAATTGATAAAAATTAATGGTTCTTTATAGTCATCTACAACACAATCCTAATTCAAAGTTCTCCAAACATGATTTATTGTTGATGAAAATTGGGAGTTCGTGTGATAGCTGCAACGTACCCTTGAAATTACAATTTCATCAAACTCAACATTAAATCAATGAAAATTCAACATTCACGAAAACTGATAGAAAATAAAGGTTATTAATAGTTATCTACAATACAATACTAAAGAAAATTTCTTCAAACATGGTTGATTATTTCTGAAAAATGGGAATTCACATGACAAATCTTCAACTCAACCTTAAAATTAGGTTTCCGTCGAACTCAACTTTAAATCGACGAATAATCAACATTCACAAAAACCGATAGAAATTAAAGTTTATTAAAAGTCATCTACAGCATAATCCTAAATCAAAGTTCTCCAAAGATGGTTGAGTATGGTGAAAAATGGGATTTTGGATGGCACCTCTGTAACATAGCGTTAAAATTAGGTTTTCGTCTAACTCGACATTAAATTGAATGAAATTGAACATTCACGAAAACCAATAGAAAATAAAGATTCTTAATACTCATCTACAACACAATCTTAAATCAAAGTTCTCCAAACATAGTTGATTTTGGGTGAAAAAAGGGAGATCGCGTGACACAACTGCAACGTAGCCTTGAAATCATGATTTGGTCAAGCTCGACATTAAATCCTTGAAAATTCAACATTCACAAGAACCGATAGAAAATAAAGGTTATTAATAGTTATCTACAACACAATCCTAAACAAAGATCTTCAAACACAATTGATTATAGCTGAAAAAATGGGAGTTCACGTGACAAAGCTGCAACTCAGCCTTAAAAATAGGTTTTCGTCGAACTCAACATTACATCAATGAAAATTCAAAATTCACAAAAATCAATAGACAATAAATATTTTAATAGTCATCTATAACACAATCCTAAATAAAAATTCTCCAAACATGATTGATTGTGGGTGAAAAATGGGAGTTCGCATGACACAGTTGCAAGATAACCTTAAAATAATGTTTTCAATAAACTCGACATTAAATCGATGGAAATTCAAGATTCATGAAAACTGATAGAAAATAAAGGTTCTTAATAGTCATTTAAAACACAATCCTTTATCAAAGTTCTCCAAACATGGTTGATTGTGGGTGAAAAATGGGAATTCGCGTGACACAGCTGCAATTTAGCCTTAAAATCATGTTTTTCGTCAAACTCAACATTTAATCAACGGAAACTCAACATTCACGAAAATGAATGCAAAATGTAATGGGGGTACCTAAGGGTCGCCTCTTGCCCCCCTGACCCTTACTCTCCTCCTTTGGGGACGTGTCTGGTGGGTACCCCCTCTATGGGATCTGTACTTTCTCCTGCGGGCATTTTTTGGGATGTGGTGGCTCCGGGTGTCTATTTTGTGCCGGTGGTTGAGCTTCCTTCAGCTACCGTTTGGAAGAATGTTCTGACTAGTGGGAATCTGGCCTCCTCATTTTCAGGCCCCCCTGAGTCGGTCACATTTTTTCATGCTGTATTTGATATTCCTGACATGGTTAGTGACAGGATCCTTTCCTCCATGGAGAATACGGTAGTGGGGAGATTCCTCTCCTATCGTCCTATGGTGGATATGGTTAGAAAGTGGGTGGCCATTAAATGGAGGCTTAAGGGCAGTGTGGAGATCCCCGCGATGGCCGGTGGTCTCTTCCTTTTTCGGTTTGCTGCTGCTGAGGACTTGGTGCATACCCTGTCGTCAGGCCCGTGGGTTTATGGGAAGCACGACCTAGCTTTGTGTAGGTGGAAGCCTGGGTTTGATCCTGCTTTAGACCTTAACATGTCAGCTCCTATTTGGGTGTGACTGCTGGGCTTACCTCTTGAGGTTTGGGATGAAGCCATATTCAAGGTTGTTGGTGATTCTTTGGGTCAATTTGTTACTTCAGATGTTGTCACTAAATCTAAATCAAGGTTAGTCTTTGTTCGATTCTGTGTCAATATTTGTGTAGATAAAGTTCTTCCTAACTCTATCAAGCTTTGCTCCAAGTTGGGAAACTGGGTCCAACCTGTTTGTTACGAAAACGCAGTGGTTTTTTGTCAAAGGTGTGCCAAAGCTGAGCACCTTATCACTGACTATAAATCATCAGTCAGTAGGGAGGTTATGGATGTGTCTGATCCCAAGATTTCGGCGTAGGATGCCTCGAGGCCTACGGGTGTTTTAGAGATTGCTACCCCAGATTTGGTTCAGTCTCATGTGCTTTCTCCGTGTTCACTTTCAATTGGTGTCCCCCACCCTGTCTCGAACCCTAGTGGCTCTTCGGTTTTGGGAATCTTATCTCGGGAGGTCTCATTGCCTCAAGATCCTGGATCCTCGACTGTCATTGCTTTGCCTATGGGGGCTTCTGTTGAGGGCTTTGGCCCTCGTTCTTTGGCTATTGATCCGTTGTCTTTTACTCTAGGGACCTGTGGGGATTTGGTTGAAAAGGGTGAAATCTGCGAGGAAGAGTGTTCCGGCTTGGTTGAAGAATCTACTGAAAACTTGGAATGTTGAAATTTGGATAAAGTTGAAGAGGGAGGGATATGGACCACGCCTAAGAAGAGAGGTAGGAAGAAGAAGGCAGATGTGGGAGGGAATTCCAAGCCTGGGAGACCCTCGCAGAGATCCACCAGAACGCGTGAAACAACAAACGAGATTGCCTTGGGGAAGCAGAGGATATTAGAGGTGTCCTCAAAAAAAGGTCAGAAATGAGGATTATGTCTTGGAATATTTAGGGACTTAATAGTTCACACAAATAGCATGCCCAGAGGAACTATATAGTGGAGCATAAGATTGATGTTTGTCTCCTGCAAGAAAAGTAGGGGCCTCCTAGATTACACTGATAGCATGAATGATCTGGCAAACTTCATGTGTTCTTCGGGGTTAATTGATATTGATCTTTAGGGCCAACATTTTACCTGGTCTAATGGAAGGGCTGGTGCTAATCTGATTCAGGTTAGGCTTGACCGTTTCCTCTATTCTCCCTATTGGACCAATACCTTAGGAGCCAACCTAGTCACTGTTCCTAGGAAAATTTCTGACCATAACCCTCTCCTGCTAACCACTAATATTCGTCCTTCTAGCGGGCCCTATCCCTTTCGTTTTGAAATAATATGGAACTCTCATCCCAATTTGAAAAAGAAAATTCCTGAATGGTGGAATATTCCTGTCCAAGGGTCCCTTATGTTCAAGCTATGTTATAAACTCAAACATATTAAACTGATGGTTAAAGGTTGGAACAGGAATGTGTTTGGAGATGTTTTTCAAAGGAAAAAATAGCTTGAGGGGAGTTTAAGGATCTTGTAGAAGAATATGGATGAGAGAGATGCCAGTCAACGAATTAATAATCAAGAAAAGGATGTCAGAATGGAATGGGAAAAAGTTCTAAAAAATCAAGAGGTATTCTGGAAAAAAAAATCGAGGATCCAATGGCTGAAGGAAGGAGATAGGAACAAGTCTTTTTTTCATGTTTCTGCTGTCAAACATTGGAAAAGGAACCAAATTTCTAAACTGATAAGTAACTCTAGGGAGGTGATTTCTAATCAAGCTCTTATTAAGTCTTGTGTGGTTAATTATTTCAAGGAGGCTCTATCTACCCCTACAGGGGTGCCCAACTCGACACTGGATTGTTTGATTCTCCAGCACCTCCCTGCATCCATATCTTTGGAGGATAGATTCGACATTCTTAGGAGTGTCTCCATGGAAGAGGTTCGGTTGGCTACTTTTAGCATGGGGGCATTCAAAGCTCTTGGTCCTGATGGGTTTCCTCCAATGTTCTTTCAAATATTTTGGGATACTATGTGTTGGGACCTTGTGCTTGTGGCTAGGGACTTCTTTCAATCTAGTAAGATTCTTAAACAAATGAATCACAATTTCATTGCCCTTATACCTAAGATTAGCGAGCCACATTCAATGTCTGACTTCCAGCCTATTTGTCTATGTAACACCATCTATAAGATCATTTCTAAGATTCTTGTTAACCATCTCAAACCTCTACTTGATAAAATTATTAGCCACACTCAAAAGGGGTTTGTCTTGGGATGACATATTATTGATGCTACTTTGACTACCCATGAACAATTTCACTCAATGGATACATGTAATAATGCGGGAATGGCGCTTATAATTGATATATCCAAAGCCTATGACAAGGTTATGTGGGAATTCATTCCAAAGGTCCTAGCTAAGTTTGGCTTTAATAGTTTGGTCATTAAGCTCATTATGGAGTGTGTTAGAACTGTTAAGAACTTGGTCCTAGTTAATGGAACCCCTTTTTGTTTCTTCTCTGTTGGTAGGGGGCTCGGACAGGGAGACCCTCTCTCCCCCTACCTCTTTATTATGGTTGTCGATGTGCTTAGTAGGAATTTTACTAGTCTGTTGTCAGAGGGCTCCATATCTGGTGTTAGAGCGGCTACCTCCCTATATCTGATTGTTGTGCAGCAATTTGTGGATGATACTTTTTTATTTGGGGGGGCCTGTGTTGTGGAAGCTAGGAAATGGAAAGCTTGTCTTAATAGCTATGCCTCCTGCTCCAGGAAATGCATCAACTACAACAAGAGTAAGATTTACTTCTTTAATTGCTCTCCTATTTTGGAAAATAGGGTGACTGCGATTCTTGGATGTGTCAGTGATTCTCTCCCATCGGTTTATCTGGGGCTTCCACTTACGGTCAAGGAGGTTCAACTGGAGTTTTGGAACTCTATTCTAGAGAGGATTCAAAGGAAGTTGGCTAGGTGGAAGGGATCCTTACTTAGTCATGTTGGCAAATTACAACTCCTTACTGCGGCCATACAAGGTATCCCCACTTACTTTTTGGCTATCTTTAGGATGCCTAAGTATATAGTGGAAAAGTTAGAAAGAATTCAAAGAAATTTTCTTTGGACCGGTACTAAGGAGAAAAAGAAGATTGCTCTAGTCAAATGGGAAAATGTTTGTCGGGCTAAAATATATGGAGGGCTTGGAATAAGGAAGATTGCTCCCTCTAACAGGGCGTTGATAGCCAAGGTTGGGTGGGATCAATTAAAGAACTCCAAGGACCGGTGCAAAATCTTGATTGCTAAGTACCTTAAAAACAGGCCTTTGATTGATTGTCTTTCGGAACCCCACCCTCTTGGTTCCGTTATCTGGAGGAGTATTTGCAGCATTCAAAGCTTGCTAAAAAAAGGGATAAAATGGAAAATGGGGAATCGGATCAAACTTAAATTCTAGGAAGATGCTTGGCTCTTAGATTTCCCTTTGGCTTGCTCCTATTTTGGGGGGCGATGATTGATGCTCATACATTCTTTGGGATTTATATTAGTGACTATGTGTCTGGCCCTTCTGGTGTTAGGATTTAGAGAGAGTTATCCCTATGCTTACCCCACTCGTTGGACCTTAGTCATCTTGCTAGATCTATTCAGGTGTTACTCTCTAGTTTTAGATTTCCTTCTCATGACAGAGAGGATGAATTCTTTTGGGCTTTAGATAAACAGGGGGATCTCTCTATTAGATCTCCCATTCTGTTAGATTTTGGGGGGCGATGATTGATGCTTAGACATTCTTTGGGATCTATATTAGTGACTATGTGTATGGCCCTTCTGGTGTTAGGATTTGGAGAGAGTTATCCCTATGCTTCCCCCACTCGCTGGACCTTAGTCGTCTTGCGAGATCTATTCAGGTGTTACTCTCCAGTTTTAGATTTCCTTCCTATGACAGAGAGGATGAATTCTTTTGGGCTTTAGATAAACAACGGGATCTCTCTATTACAGACTGCTGACTAGTGATATTTCGGTGGAGGAACACTGGAGGAGGGTTTGGAATCAGCGCATGATCCCTAAAATAATTTTTTTCTGGTGGACGACCTATCACAATAGGATTCTAACCCAGGATAATTTGAGAATCCAGGGATTTTGCTTTCCCAATAGATGTTTTCTCTACAAAGAGGGGGAAGAAACTGTTAATCACCTCTTGCTACATTGCCCATATGCTGCTGAAGTTTGGGGGATGGCTATTGAGAAACTTGAGGTTTAGTGGGTTATGAGCAAGGACCTCTTATCATTTATTATGGGCTGGAATGGGCCTTTTTTACATCCTCTGGTTAGTGAAATTTGGAGGCAGACCCCCCTATCATAGGTTGGTGTCTATGGAAGGAGAGGAACAACTGGGTCTTCAGGAATATTGAGCGGAGCCCCAAGGAGGTGTTTAGGATTGGCGTTCGACTCTTAGAGGAGAATATATTCCTCTTTGATGGAAAACTTTCAGAGTTAGGGCCGAGGAACTTTGAAATAAAATGGCTAAGGAATGGCACCTGGACTTAAATGCTAATGCCTTCGATAATGGGAAACTTTTAGCTATGAGAAATACCAAATGGGAGCGCTCGGATTGTGGATGGTTTAAAATTAATTTTGATGGAGCTGCTAAGGGGAACAGAGGAAGGACCTGTATAGGTGGGATTATAAGAGATTCTATGGGAAATATGGTGGAAGGGTTTGTTGGTGGCATCGGGGTTCAGTTGAATCTTGTTGCTGAGGCTCGTGCGTTGTTCATGGGACTCAAAATTGTTGTTTCTCTAGGGATTGTTAATCTTCATATTGAGGGAGATTCCAAGGTGGTGACGGATGCTATGGAAAAAGATAGATTCATAGGATGGAACACCAAGGAAATTTTCATGGATGCTAGATTCCTTATGTCCAAATTAAGAGACAAAAAAGTGACTCATATTTACAGAGAAGGAAATAGTGTGGCAGATGCATTGGTGAATCTTGGCTCTGGCTGGGATTCAACTAAATGTTGGAGGAAAAAGGAAAGACTGCCACCAAATATTCAAGCTTTGATAGAGTGGGAAAGGGCTTCCATGGTTAATAATGACTTGCAACTTTTGGATGATGAGAGCTGACTAGGGGGCCCATTGGTTAATTTGGGTGTGTTGGTGGATAAATGCCAATATGGGTATGGAGGACAAGTGGAGTGCTACGGGTAAAGATGAGCGGGTGTGGAGTAGGGGAAAGAACATCCACGTGTTGATTCTTTGGGTTTGGAGAATGGGTATAGCTTATAAAATAATGATGAGATGGTAGGGAGGGAACTTAATTGATGTGATCAAGCTTAGATTTGGTGACGTCATCAGAGATTGGAAAGCCGTATTTTCTTCTCGGGTGTATGACGGTACTCTGTGTGTCACGTTTTGGGGAATGGGGTTACTTGTTTTATCTCCTAATTACATTTGGAGAAGTGAGTGTGTTAATAATGATGCGACCAATGAGTACTCATTGTATTCTAGAGGTTCGAGCTAGCTAATTTAGCTGGAGACTCCTTCAGCTTTTTTTGGTGGGTTACTAATTTTAGCTTACTGGTCTACCTGCATGGGATGTCATGCCTTTCCTACTTATCCGCCAACTTCTGCCTCCTCTAGTGTTATCAAAAAATCATTAATTGTTGTGTCTTTTCTCACTGTTGAATATTTCCCCTCCATGCGTGTAAATGGTATGAGGGGATTAATCGCCGTAAACCCTACATTAAATATCCTTCTGTGATATTTGTTCGCAATGATTATCTTTGTTGTTTCTTGCATTTCTATGATTTTTCCCTAAGCAGTATGACAGGATGGGTGGAGATCACGTTCAGATGGAGCCAGATAGTTGTGATGAATTTTGAAACAACCCTCTGGTCTGGCACATTTGCGTGGAGGGAGGAATTGCCTCGCTTATGGAATGACTAGTCGGCCATGATCCTAATTTTTTGGGCAATTTGCTAGTTCTTGGAAGGACAGAAGGGTTTTCGTGGGGGGGATTTCATTTGAAGTTAGTGTGGATGTCATTGCGTAGGCTACGGGTTTGAGGTGCAAGGGGAAAAAATATCCTAAACACACCAAAAAGCAAGACCACGAGAGCCTTAAGGCGTTCTTCAGAGGTGAGGAGACTCTGGTCAGGAATCAGGTGGGGTTTGAAACAACTGAGCTCCCCAAGCTGTGGGACATGGTCTATATGGCACTGATGAAATATGTAACGCTGGAAGGTAGGTACAAAACTTGTTTCTTCTATTATTTCCCTCTGCTTAACCATCTCAGACATAAAATGTTGCTAAGATTTCCATTTTTCCTTCTTATGGACCTGGAAAGCTTGGTGAACAAATGTAATGTGGCAGCCTATCATAATCCCTATGATCTCCCACCACTCCCACTCCATCAAGGGCTTATCCTTTGCCTGTACCACTTCCATCTTTCTCTCTGCCCACCTAAAGCCATCACTATCCGTGTTGAGAACATTGAACCCATCTCTTCGATTCATATCTCCCCGACCAAGTCCAAGAGCCCTCCTCAGAAGCCTTTTATTGACAATATGGGGAGTGTCAAAACCAATTTGGCCACCAAAAAGCTTAAGGGTGGGTTAGTACGGCTCATGCCAGTATGGCGGAAGGGCTTTGTGAGTTAAAGGCCACCCAGGTTGGCACAGCTGATCATGTCACTAAGCTGAAAAAAGATAAGGGGAAATGCATGCAGGCTATGACTGTTAAGGATGGCAAGGGAAAGACTGCGATTGGGAAAGATTCCAGAGGGGATACAGTTGTGGGGATCACAGAGCTGACTGGTGGGGAAAGTGGTAGGAGGAGATCGGGGAGGCTAGCCGAGAACAACAAAAAGAGATTAATTATTGAGGACTCAAAGGTGGAGTAGTCAGACGGCATGGATTACAAGGAGGAAGAGTCTGGTGATGAGATTGAAGACATGGGGGAGAGACCCTTGCCTACTCCGATGGACAACAAGATTCCTGGCCATGGCTCTGACTCGCACTCTCCGCTGGTGAATGAGCCTGGTGGGATTCAGGACACTAGGGATGTTGGGGAAGATTCAGACATGGTGGCAAAGAGATTAAACACTCTAGACAAAAGATTTAGAGGGTTGACCCACTTCACAATGAAACTGAGCCACTTTGTTACTAGTGCACTATCAAATGTCATAAAAGAGGAATTGGAGGGGAATATTAGCAAGGAAAACAAAGAGTGGGTGGGCGATGAGGCGGTCGACCTCCTGATTAAGAACTGGGATGATGCCAGTTAGCTGCTCCTGTTGCTGGTATGTCGGCTATTTTTTGGCTATTTGTGTGCTGTCTCCGGGCTGTCTCTGGTTTTTTTTCTGTTAATGTTTTATGTTTATGTCTTGTCCTTTTTTGGCCCTATTCGCTAATTTTGAAGGGTATAGTGCCCTGTAAATGCTGTTTAACTTTTGAAAAACATAATACTAAATCAAAGTTCTCCAAACATGGTTAATTATGCGTGAAACATGGGAGTTCACGTGACACAGCTAGAATGTAGCCTTATAATAATCAAGTTTTCATTGAACTCGATATTAAATCATTGGAAATTCAACATACATGAAAACCAATAGAATATAGAAATTCATAATAGTCATCTATAACACAAACCTAACAAAAATTTCTCCAAACATGGTTGATTGTGGGTGAAAAATGCGAGTTCATTGACACATTTGCAATGCAGCCTTAAAATTAGGTATTCATCCAACTCGGCATTTAATTGATGGAAATTAAACATTCGCGAAAATCAATAGAAAATAGCAGTTCTTAATAGTCTTCTACAACACAATCTGAAATCAAAGTTCTCCAAACATGGTTGGATGTGGGTGAAAAATTAGAGTTCGCGTGAATAAGCTACAACATAGCCTTAAAATAAAGTTTTACTTTAACTCGAGATTAAATCGATGGAAATTCAACATTCACAAAAATTGATAAAAATTAAAGGTTCTTAATAGTCATCTACAACACAATCCTTATTCAAAGTTCTCCAAACATGATTTCTCGTCGCTAAAAATTGGGAGTTCATGTGACACAGCTGCAACATACCCTTGAAATCACGATTTCATCAAACTGAACATTAAATCAATGAAAATTCAACATTCACTAAAACTGATAGAAAATAAAGGTTATTAATAGTTATCTACAACACAATACTAAATCAAAGTTCTTCAAGCATGGTTGATTATGTCTGAAAAATGGGAATTCACATGACAAAGCAACAACTCAGCCTTAAAATTAGGTTTCTGTCATACTCAACATTAAATCGACGAAAAATTTACATTCACAAAAACCGGTAGAAAATAAAGATTATTAAAAGTCATCTACAACATAATCCTAAATCAAAGTTCTCCAAAGATGGTTGAGTATGGGTGAAAAATGGGAGTTTACATGACACCTCTATAACATAGCGTTAAATTTAGGTTTTCGTCTAACTCGACATTAAATTGAATGAAATTGAACATTCACGAAAACCAATAGAAAATAAAGATTCTTAATAGTCATCTACAACACAATCCTAAATCAAAGTTCTCCAAACATGGTTGATTGTGTGGGAAAAATGGGAGATCGCGTGACACAGCTACAACGTACCCTTCAAATCATGATTTGGTCAAACTCGACATTAAATCTTTGAAAATACAACATTCACAAAAACTGATAGAAAATAAAGGTTATTAATAGTTATCTACAACACAATCCTAAACAAAGATCTCCAAACATGGTTGATTATAGCTGAAAAAATGGGATTTCATGTGACAAAGCTACAACTCAGCCTTAAAAATAGGTTTTCATCAAACTCAACATTAAATCAATGAAAATTAAAAATTCACAGAAATCGATAGAAAATAAATATTTTAATAGTCATCTATAACACAATCCTCTATCAAAGTTCTCTAAACATGGTTGATTGTGGGTGAAAAATGGGAATTCACGTGACACAACTACAATGTAGCCTTAAAATCATGTTTTTCGTCAAACTCAACATTCACTAAAATGAATATAAAATAAACGTTCATTATAGTAATCTACAACATAATCCTAAACCAAAGTTCTCCAAACATGGTTAATTATGCGTGAAAAATGGGAGTTCGCATGACAGATAGAATGTAGCCTTATAATGAGGTTTTCATTGAACTCGAAATTTAATCATTGGAAATTCAACATTCACGAAAACCAATAGAATATAGAGATTCTTAATAGTCATCTATAACACAAACCTAAAAAAAATTTCTCCAAAAATGGTTGATTGTGGGTGAAAAATGTGAATTTGTTGACACATTTGTAACGTAGTCATAAAATTAGGAATTCATCGAACTCGACATTCAATAGTTGGAAATTAAACATTCGCGAAAACCAATAGAAAATAAATGTTCTTAATAGTCTTCTACAACACAATCCAAAATCAAAGTTCTCCAAACATGGTGGAATGTGGGTGAAAATTTAGAGTTCGGGTGAGAAAGCTACAACATAGCCTTAAAATAAAGTTTTAGTTTAACTCGAGATGAAATTGATGGAAATTCAACATTCACAAAACCTGATAAAAATTAAAGGTTATTAATAGTCATCTACAACACAATCTTAATTCAAAGTTCTCCAAACATGATTTATTGTCGGTGAAAATTGGGAGTTCGTGTGACACAGCTGCAACGTACCCTTGAAATCATGATTTCATCAAACTCAACATTAAATCAATGAAAATTCAACAGCCATGAAAATTGATAGAAAATAAAGGATATTAATAGTTATCTAAAACACAATACTAAATCAAAAACTCTTCAAACATGCTTGATTATGTCTAAAAATGGGAATTCACGTTACAAAGCTGCAACTCAGCCTTAAAATTAGGTTTTCGTCAAATACAACATTAAATCGACGAAAAATCAACATTCACAAAAAGCAATACAAAATAAAGATTATTAAAAGTCATCTACAACATAATCCTAAATAAAAGTTCTCTAAAGATGGTTGAGTACGGGTGAAAAATGGGAGTTTGCATGACACCTATGTAACATAGCGTTATAATTAAGTTTTCATCTAACTCAACATTAAATTGAATGAAATTGACCATTCACGAAAACCAATAGAAAATAACGATTTCTTAATAGTCATCTACAACACCATCCTAAATCAATGTTTTCCAAACATGGTTTCTTGTGGGTGAAAAATGGGAGATAGAATGACACAGCTGCAACGTAGCCTTGAAATCATGATTTAGTCAAACTCGACATTAAATCCTTCAAAATTCAACATTCTCAAAAACTGATAGAAAATAAAGGTAATTAATAGTTATCTACAACACAATCCTAAACAAAGATCTTCAAACATGGTTGATTATAGCTTAAAAAAAGGGAATTTACATAACAAAGCTGCAACTTAGCCTTAAAAATAGGTTTTTGTCAAACTCAACATTAAATCAATGAAAATTAAAAATTCACAGAAATCGATAGAAATTAAAGGTTCTTAATAGTCATCTTCAACACAATCCTAATTCAAATTTCTCCAAACATTATTTATTGTCTGTGAAAATTGGGAGTTCATGTGACACAGCTGCAACATACCCTTGAAATCATGATTTCGTCAAACTCAACATTAAATCAATGAAAATTCAATATTCACGAAAACTGATAGAAAATAAAGGTTATTAATACTTATCTACAACACAATACTAAATCAAAGTTCTTCAAACATGGTTGATTATGTCTAAAAAATGGGAATTCACGTGACAAAGCTGCAACTCAACCTTAAAATTAGGTTTCCATCGAACTCAACTTTAAATCGACGAAAAATCAACATTCACAAAAACCCATAAAAAATAAAGATGATTAAAACTCATCTACAACAAAATCCTAATTAAAAGTTATCCAAACATGATTTATTGTCAGTCAAAATTGGGAGTTCATGTGACATAGCTGCAATGTACCCTTGAAATCATAATTTCATCAAACTCAACATTAAATCAATTAAAATTCAACATTCACGAAAACTGATAGAAAATAAAGGTTATTAATAGTTATCTACAACACAATACTAAATCAAAGTTCTTCAAACATGGTTCATTATGTCTGAAAAATGGGAATTCACGTGACAAAGCTGCAACTCAACCTTAAAATTAGGATTCCCTCAAACTCAACATTAAATCAACCAGAAATCAACTTTCACAAAAACTGATAGAAAATAAAGATTATTAAAAGTCATCTACAACATAATCCTAAATAAAAGTTCTCCAAAGATGGTTGAGTGTGGGTGAAAAATGGAAGTTTGCATGACACCTCTGTAACATAGCATTAAAATTAGGTTTTTGTCTAACTCGACTTTAAATTGAATGAAATTGAACATTCACGAAAGCCAATAGAAAATAAAGATTCTTAATAGTCATCTACAACACAATCCTAAATCAAATTTCTCCAAACATGATTGATTGTGGGTGAAAAATGGGAGATCACGTGACACAGCTACAACGTAGCCTTGAAATCATGATTTGGTCAAACTCGATATTAATTCCTTGAAAATTCAACATTCACAAAAACCGATAGAAAATAAAGGTTATTAATAGTTATCTACAACACAATCCTAAACTAAGATCTTCAAACATGGTTGATTATAGCTAAAAAAGGTGGAGTTCACTAAACTAAGCTGCAACTCAGCCTTAAAAATAGGTTTTCATCGAACTCAACATTAAATCAATGAATATTCAAAATTCACAAAAATCGATAGAAAATAAATAGTTAATAGTCATCTATAGCACAATCCTAAATCAAAATACTCCAAACATGATTGATTGTGGGTGAAAAATGGGAGTTCACATGACACAGTTTCATGATAACCTTAAAATAATGTTTTCAATAAACTTGACAATAAATCGATGGAAATTCAAGATTCACGAAAACTAATAGAAAATAAAGGTTATTAATAGTCATTTAAAACACAATCCTCTATCAAAGTTCTCCAAACATGGTTGATTGTGGTTGAAAAATGAGAATTTGCATGACACAGATGCAATGTAGCTTTAAAATCACGTTTTTCGTCAAACTCAACATATAATCAATGGAAACTCAACATTCACGAAAATTAATACAAAATAAAGGTTCATTATAGACATCTACAACATAATCCTAAATCAAAGTTCTCCAAACATGGTTAATTATGTGTGAAACATGGGAGTTCGCATGACATGTCTGGAATGTAGCCTTATAATCAAGTTTTCATTGAACTCGACATTAAATAATTGGAAATTCAACATTCACGAAAACCAATAGAATATAGAGATTCTTAATAGTCATCTATAACAAAAACCTAGAAAAAATTTCTCCAAACATGATTGATTGTAGGTGAAAAATGCGAGTTCATTGACACATTTCCAACGTAGCCTTAAAATTAGGTATTCATCGAACTCAATATTTAATCGATGGAAATTCAACATTCACGAAAACCAATAGAAAATAAATGTTCTTAATAGTATTCTACAACACAATCTAAAATCAAAGTTCTCCAAACATGGTTGAATGTGGGTGAAAAACTAGAGTTCGTGTGAGAAAGCTACAACATAGCCTTTAAATAAAGTTTTAGTTTAACTCGAGATTAAATCGATGGAAATTCAACATTCACAAAAATTGATAAAAATTAAAGGTTCTTAATAGTCATCTACAACACAATCCTTATTCAAAGTTCTCCAAACATGATTTCTCATTGCTGAAAATTGGGAGTTCATGTGACACAGCTGCAACGTACCCTTGAAATCACGATTTCATCAAACTGAACATTAAATCAATGAAAAATCAACATTCACTAAAACTGATAGAAAATAAAGGTTATTAATAGTTATCTACAACACAATACTAAATCAAAGTTCTTCAAACATGGTTGATTATGTCTGAAAAATGGGTATTCACGTGACAAAGCAACAACTCAGCCTTAAAATTAGGTTTCCGTCGAACTCAACATTAAATCGACGAAAAATCAACATTCACAAAAACCGATAGAAAATAAAGATTATTAAAAGTCATCTACAACATAATCCTAAATCAAAGTTCTCCAAAGATGGTTGAGTATGGGTGAAAAATGTGAGTTTGCATGACACCTCTGTAACATTGTGTTAAAATTAGGTTTTCGTCTAAGTCAAAATTAAATTGAATGAAATTGAACATTCACGAAAACCAATAGAAAATAAAGATTCCTAATAGTCATCTACAACACAGTCCTAAATCAAAATTCTCCCAACATGGTTGATTATGGGTGAAAAATGGGAGATCGAGTAAAACAAGTGCAACGTAGCTTTGAAATCATAATCCTAAAGAAAGATCTTCAAACATGGTTGATTATAGCTGAAAAAATGGGAGTTCACTTGACAAAGCTGCAACTCAGCCTTAAAAAAGTTTTCGTCGAACTCAACATTAAATCAATGAAAATTAAACATTCATAGAAATCGATCGAAAATAAATATTTTAATAGTCATCTACAACACAATCCTAAATCAAAATTCTCCAAACATGATTGATTGTGGATGAAAAATTAGAGTTTGCATGACACAATTTCAAGATAACCTTAAAATAATGTTTTCAATAAACTCGACATTAAATCAATGGAAATTCAAGATTCACGAAAATTGATAGAAACTAAAGGTTCTTAATAGTCATTTAGAACACAATCCTCTATCAAAGTTCTCCAAACATGGTTGATTTTGGGTGAAAAATAGGAATTCGCATGACACAGCTGCAATCTAGCCTTAAAATTATGTTTTTCATCAAACTCAACATTTAATCAATGGAAACTAAACATTCACGAAAACGAATACAAAATAAAGGTTCAATATACATAGTCATCTATAACATAATCTTAAATCAAATTTCTCCAAACATGGTTAATTATGTGTGAAACATGGGAGTTCACGTGACACAGCTGGAATGTAGCCTTATAATCAAGTTTTCATTGAACTCAACATTAAATCATTGGAAATTCAACATTCATGAAAACCAATAGAATATATAGATTCTTAATAGTCATCTATAACACAAACCTAACAAAAATTTCTCGAAACATGGTTGATTGTGGGCGAAAAATGCGAGTTTGTTGACACATTTGCAACATAGCCTTAAAATTAGGTATTCATCGAACTTGACATTTAATCGATGGAAATTAAGCATTCACGAAAACCAATAGAAAATAAATGTTCTTAATAGTCTTCTACAACACAATTCAAAATCAAAGTTCTCCAAACATGGTTGAATGTGGGTGAAAAATTAGAGTTCACATGAGAAAAGCTACAACATAGCCTTAAAATAAAGTTTTAGTTTAACTCGAGATTAAATCGATGGAAATTCAACATTCACAAACATTCACAAAAATTAAAGGTTCTTAATAGTCATCTACAACACAATCCTAATTCAAAGTTCTCCAAACATGATTTATTGTCGGTGAAAATTGGGAGCTCGTGTGACATAGCTGCAACGTACCCTTGAAATCACGATTTCATCAAACTCAACATTAAATCAATGAAAATTCAACATTCATGAAAACTAATAGAAAATAAAGGTTATTAATAGTTATCTACAACACAATAATAATCAAAGTTCTTCAAACATGGTTGATTATGTCTGAAAAATGGGAATTCACGTGACAAAGCTGCAAATCGACCTTAAAATTAGGTTTCCGTCGAACTCAACATTTAATCGAAAAAAAATCAACATTCACAAAAATCGATAGAAAATAAAGATTATTAAAATTCATCTACAACATAATCCTAAATCAAAGTTCTCCAAAGATGGTTGAGTATGGGTGAAAAATGGGAGTTTGCATGGCACCTCTGTAACACAGCGTTAAAATTAGGTTTTCATCTAACTCGACATTAAATTGAATGAAATTGAACATTCACGAAAACCAATGGAAACTAAAGATTTCTTAATAGTCATTTACAACACAATCCTAAATCAAAGTTCTCCAAACATGGTTGTTTGTGGGTGAGAAATGGGAGATCGTGTGACACATTTGCAAGGTAGCCTTAAAAACTTGATTTGGTCAAGCGCGACATTAAATCCTCTAAAATTCAACATTCACAAAAACCGATTAGAAAATAAAGGTTATTAATAGTTATCTACAACAAAATCCTAAACAAAGATCTTCAACTATGGTTGATTATAGCTGAAAAAATGGGAGTTCACATGACAAAGCAGCAACTCAGCCTTGAAAATATGTTTTCGTCAAACTCAACATTAAATCAATGAAAATTCAAAAATCACAAAAAACAATACAAAATAAATATTTTAATAGTCATGTATAACACAATCCTAAATCAAAATTCACCAAACGTGATTGATTGTGGGTAAAAAATGGGTGTTTGCATGACACAGTTTCAAGATAGCCTTAAAATAATGTTTTCAATAAACTCGATGTTAAATCGATGGAAATTCAAGGTTCATGAAAACTTATAGAAAATAAAGGTTTTTAATAGTCATTTAAAACACAATCCTCTATCAAAGTTCTACAAACATGGTTAATTATATGTGAAACATGGGAGTTCGTGTGACACAGCTGGAATGTAGCCTTATAATTAGGTTTTTATTGAACTCGACATTAAATAACTGGAAATTCAACATTCACGAAAACTAATAGAATATAGAGATTCTTAATAGTCATCTATAACACAAACCTAATAAAAATTTCTGCAAGCATGGTTGATTGTGGGTGAAAAATGCGAGTTCATTGACACATTTAACACGCAGCATTAAAATTAGGTATTCATCGAACTCGACATTTAATCGATGGAAATTACATTCGCGAAAACCAATAGAAAATAAATATTCTTAATAGTCTTCTACAACACAATCCGAAATCAAAGTTCTCCAAACATGGTTGAATGTGGGTGAAAAATTAGAGTTCACGTGAGAAAGTTACAACATAGCCTAAAAATAAAGTTTTAGCTTAACTCGAGATTAAATCGATGGAAATTCAACATTCACAAAAATTGATAAAAATTAAAGGTTCTTAATAGTCATCTACAACACAATCCTAATTCAAAGTTCTCCAAACATGATTTATTGTTGGTGAAAATTGGGATTTCGTGTGACACAGCTACAATGTACCCTTGAAATCACGATTTCATCAAACTCAACATTAAATCAATGAAAACTCAACATTCACGAAAACTAATAGAAAATACAAGTTATTAATAGTTATTTACAACACAATACTAAATCAAAGTTCTTCAAACATGGTTGATTATGTCTGAAAAATGGGAATTCACGTGACAAAGCTGCAACTCAGCCTTAAAATTAGGTTTCTGTCGAACTCACCATTAAATCGACAAAAAATCAACATTCACAAAAATCGATAGAAAATAAAGATTATTAAAAGTCATCTACAACATAATCCTAAATCAAAGTTCTCCAAAGATGGTTGAGTATGGGTGAAAAATGGTAGTTTGCATGGCACCTCTATAACATAGCGTTAAAATAAGGTTTTCGTCTAACTCGACATTAATATAATTTCCATTGACATAATGTCGATTTCGATGAAAATCTAATTTTAAGGGTACATTGCAGCTTTGTCATGTTAACAACCATTTTTCAGCCATAATCAATCATGTTTGGAGAAATTTGATTTAGGATTATGTTGTACATGACTATTATGAACATTTATTTTCTATCACTTTTCATAAATATTGAATTTCCATCAATTTAATGTTGAGCTCTTCAAAATCTAGATTTTAAGGCTATGTTGCAGCTATGTCACGCAAACTCCCTTTTTTAACCCACAATCAACCATGTTTGGATAACTTTGATTTAGGATTTCGTTGTCAATGACTATTAAGAACATTCACAAAAACCAATAAAAAATAAAGGTTCTTAATAGTCATCTACAACAAAATACTAAATCAAAGTCATCCAATCATGGTTGATTGTCGGTGAAAAATGGGAGTTCGTGTGACACAGTCGCAACATAGCCTTAAAATAAGGTTTTCATCGAACTCAACATTAAATCGTTGGAAATTCAACATTCATGAAAATTGATAGAAAATAACGGTTCTTAATAGTCATCTAGCACAAAATCCTATATCAAAGTTCTCCAAACATAGTTGATTGTATGTGGAAAATGCGAGTTCACGTGACATAGCTATAATGTAGCCTTAATATAAGATAATCGTCAAAATCAACATTAAAATTGATGGAAATTCAACATTCATGAAAATCGATAGAAATTAAAGTTTCTTAATAGTCATCTACAACAGAATCCTAAATAAAATTTCTCCAAACATTTTTGATTGTGGGTTGAAAATGAGAGTTTGTGTGACAGAGCTGCAATGTAGCCTTAAAATTAGGTTTTTGTCGAACTCGACATTAAATCAAAGGAAATTCAACATTCATGAAAATCGATAGAAAATAAACGTTCTAAAATAAAATTTCTTGAAACATAGTTGATTATTGGTGAAAAATGTGAGTTCGTGCGACAAATGAACAACGTAGCTTTAAAATTACGTTTTCGTTGAATTAGACATTAATTCAATGCAAATTCACAAAAACCGAATGAAAATAAAGGTTCTTAATAGTCATCTACAACACAATCCTATATCAAAGTTCTCCAAACATAGCTGATTGTGGGTGAAAAGTTGGAGTTCACATGACACAACTGCAACATAGCCTTAAAATCAGCTTTTCCCCAAAGTTGACATTAAATCGATAGAAAATATTGTTCTTAATAATCATCTACAACAGAATACTAAATCAAAGTACTCCAAACATGGTTGAATGCTGGTGAAAAAATGGAGTTCACGTGACAAGTTGCAATATAGCCCTAAAATGAGGTTTTTGTCGAACTCGATATTTAATATTCATCGACAACAAAATCCTAAATCAAAGTTCTCCAAACATGGTTGATTGTGGGTGAAAAATGGGAGTTCACATGACACAGTTGCAATGTAGCTTTAAAATCAGTTTTTCTTTGAACTCGACATAAAATCAAGGGAAATTCAACATTGATGAAAACCCATATAAAATAAATGTTTTTAATTGTCATCTACAACATAAATTTAAATCAAAGTTCTCCAAACATGGTTGATTGTGGGTGAAAAATGGGAGTTCGCACGACACAGGAACAACATAGCCTTAAAATAAGATTTTCGTCAAACTCGACATTAAATCAAAGGAAATTCAACATTCACAGAAAGAAATAGAAAATAAAGGTTATTAATAGTCATCCAAAACACAATACTAAATAAAATTTCTCCAAACATGGTTGATTGTGGGGGGACAAAGGGAGTTCGTGTGACATAGCCAGAAGGTAGCCTTAAAAATTAGGTTTTTGTCGAACTCGACATTAAATCAAAGGAAATTCAACATTCACGAAAACCAGTAGAAAAAGGTTCTTAATTGTCATCGACAACACAATTCTAAATTAAAGTTCTCCAAACAGGGTTGATTGTGGGTAAGAAATGGTAGTTCACGTGATAGAACTAGAACGTAGCCTTATAATCAGGTTTTCATGGAACTTGAATTTAATCATTGGAAATTCAACATTAACAAAATCCGATAGAAAATAAAGGTTCTTAATAGTCATCTAAAAATTAATCCTAAAGAAAAGTTCCAAACATGGTTGATTGTGGGTGGAAAATGGGAGTTCGTGTGACACAACAATGACATAGCCTTGAAATCAAGTTTTCATTAAACTCGACATTATATGCATGGAAATTCCACATTCACAAAAATTTATAAAAAAGTAAAGGTTCTTAATAGTCATTTACAACACAATCTTAAATCAAAGTCATCCAAGCATGGTTGATTGTGGGTGAGAAATGGGATTTCGTGTGACAGCTGAAACGTACCTTGAAATCAGCTTTTCCTTGAACTCGACGTTAAAGTAACAAAAATTTAACATTCACAAAAACCGATAGAAAAAAAGGTTCTTAATAGTCATCTATAGCATAATACTAAATCGAAGTACTCCAAACATGGTTGATTGTAGGTTAAAAATGTGAGTTCGCGTGACACAGCTGCAACATAGCCTTAAAATAACGTTTTCATTGAACTCGATATTAAATCGATGGAAATTAAACATTCAAGAAAAAGGATAGAAAATTAATGTTCTTAATAGTCATCTACAACACAATCCTAAATCAAAGTTCTCCAAATATGATTGATTGTTGGTGAAAAATGGGAGTTTATGTGACAAAGCTGAAACATAGCCTTAATATAAATTTTTATCGATCTCAACATTTAATCAATGGAAATTCAACATTCACAAAAACCAATAGAAAATAAATGTTCTTAATAATCATCTACAACATAATCCTAAATCAAAGTTCTCCAAAAATGGATGATAATGCGTGAAAACTGGGTTTTCGCATGCCACGTCTACAACATAGTGTTGAAATTAGGTTTTCGTTGAACTCGACATTAAATCGAAGGAAATTAAAAATTCATGAAACCGGTATAAAATAAAGGTTCTTAATAGTCATCTACAACATAATCCTAAATCAAAGTTCTCCAAACACAGTTGATTATGAGTGAAAAATAGGAGTTCATATAATTTTTTTGTAATGTAGCCTTAAAATTATGTTTTTGTCGAACTTGACATTAAATAGATGGAAATTGAACATTCACGAAAACCGATAGAAAATAATGGTTTTTAATAGTCATCCAAAACATATTCTTAAATCAAAGTTCTCCAAACACGGTTGATTATGGGTGAAAAATGGGACTTCGTAAGACACTTTTGCAACGTAGCCTTGAAATCAGGTTTTCGTTGAACTCGACATTTAATTGTTGGAAATTCAACATTCATGAAATCCGATAGAAAATGAAGGTTCTTATTAGTCATCTACATTTTAATCCTAAATAAAAGACCTCTAAACATGGTTGACTGTGGGTAAAAACTAAGAGTTCGCGTGACACAGCTGCAACGTAGCTTTGAAATAAGGTTTTCGTCAAACTAGACATTAAATTAATGAAAATTCAACATTCACGAAAACCGATAGAAAAAAAAGCTTCTTAACAATCATCTATAACATAATCCTAAATAAAAATTCTCCAAACATGGTTGATTGTGGGTGATAAATGAGAGTTCGCGTGACACGGCTGCAACATAGCCTTAAAATTAGGTTTTCATGAAACTCGACATTAAATCAATGGAAATGCAACATTCATGAATACCAATAGAAAAGAAAATTTCTTAACAGTCATCTAAAACACAATCCTAAATCACAGTTCTGCAAACATGGCCTTTTGTGGGAGAAAATTGCGAGTTCGTGTGACATAACTGCAATATTGCCTTAACGGTTTTTGTCGAATTCGACATTAAATAAATGGAAATTCAACATTCACAAAAATTGATAAAAAATAAAGGCTCTTAATATTCATCTACAACACAATCCTAACTGAAATTTATCCAAACATGGTTGATTGTGGGCCACAAATGAGAATTCACATAACACAGCTGCAACATACCCTAAAAATCAGGAATAGCTGCAAGGTAGCCTAAAAATCAAATTTTTGTCGAGCTCGACATTAAATCGATGGAAATTAAACATTCACAAAAACCGATAGAAAATAAGCATTCTTAATGGTCATCTACAACACAATCCTAAATCGAAGTTATCCAAACATCGTTCATTGTGTGGGTGAATAATGGGAGTTCATGTGAGACAACTGCAAACCTAGCCTTAAAATCAAGTTTTCACGAAACTCGACATTAAATTGATGGAGATTCGACAATTACAAAAATCGATAGAAAATAAAGGTTCTTAATAGTCATTCACAACACAATCCTAAATCAAACTTATCCAAACATGGTTAATTGTGGGTGAAAAATGGCAATTCGCGTGACATAACTACAACGTAGCCTTGAAATCAACTTTTCTTTAAACTCGACATTAAATCCATTGAAATTCAGCATTCACAAAAATTGATAAAAAATAAAGGTTCTTAACAGTCATCTACAACACAACCCTAAATCAAAGTTATCCAAACATGGTTGATTGTGCGTGAGAAATAGGAGTTCACGTGACACAGCTACACCGTAGCCTTAAAATCAAGTTTTCATCGAACTCAACATTAAATCGATGGAAATTCAATGTTCATCAAAACTGATAGAGAATAAAGGTTCTTAATAGTCATCTACAACACAATCCTAAATCAAAGTTCTAAAAACATGATTCATTGTGGGTGAAAAATGGGAGTTCACATGACAAAGCTGCAACATAGCCTTAAAATCAAGTTTTCGTCAAAATCGACATTAAATTGATGGAAATTGAACATTCACTAAAACCAATAGAAAATAAATGTTGTTAATAGTCATCTTCAACATAATATAAAATCAAATTTTTCCAAACCAAACATGGTTGAATGTGAGTGAAAAATGGGAGTTTGCGTGACAGCGGCAACGTAGCCTTAAAATCAGGGTTTCATCGAACTCAACATTCACGATAAAAAATAGAAAATAAAGGTTTCTAATAGTCATCCACAACACAATCCTAAATAAAAGTTCTCCAAATATTGTTGATTGTGGGTGAAAATTTAGAGTTCGTCTGACATAGTTGCAAAAGCTTTAAAATTAGGTTTTCTTCGAACTCAACATTAAATTGATGGAAATTCAACATTCACGATAACCTATTGAAAATAAAGGTTCTTAATAGTTTTCTACAACACAATCCTAAATCAAAGTTCTCCAAACATGGTTGATTGTGTGTAAAAATTGGGAGTCCGCATGACACAGCTGCAACAGAACCTTAAAATCAAGTTTTCACCGACCTCGACATTAAATCGATGGCAATTCAACATTCACGAAAATTGATAGAAAATAAAGGTTCTTAGTACTCATCTACAACACAATCCTAAATCAAATTTCTCCAAACAGGGTTGATTATGGGTCAAAAAATGGGGGTCCATGCAACACAGCTGCAACGTATCCTTAAAATCAAGTTTTCTTTGAACTCAACATTAAATGGATGGAAATTCGACATTCACGAAAACCAATAGAAAATAAAGGTTCTTAATAGTCATCTAAAACACAATCCTAAATCAAAGTTCTCCAAACATGGTTGATTGTGGATGAAAAATGGTAGTTCGAATGACACAATTGCAATGTAGAATTAAAATTAGATTTTCGTCAAACTCAACATTAAATTCATGGAAATTCATTATTCACGAAAACCGATAGAAAAGTAAGCTTCTTAATAGTCATCTACAACACAATCTTATACCAAAGTTCAGCAAACATGGTTGATTATGGGTGAAAAATGGGAGTTTGTGTCACATACATGTAACATAGGCTAAATATCAAATTTTCTTTGATCTCAACGTTAAATCGGTGAAAATTCAACATTCACGAAAACCGATAGAAAATAAAGGTTCTTAATAGTTATCCTCAATAAACTTATTGAAACATGTTGGATTATTGGTGAAAATGGTATTTTGTGTGACAAATTTTCAACGTATGCATAAAATTATTGATTTCTTCAAACTCAACATTAAATCGATTGAAATTCAACATTCAAGAAAATCGATAGAAAATAAAAGTTCTTAATAGTCATCTACAATAGAATCCTAAATCAAAGTTAATGAAACATGGTTAATTGTGGTTCAAAAATGCGAGTTCGTGTGGCACAATTGCAACATAGCCTTAAAATTAGGTGTTCGTCAAACTTGGCATTGAATCGATGGAAATTCAACATTCATGAAAAACAATAGAAAATAAATGTTCATAATAAATCATCAACAAACACAATCCTAAATCAAAGTTCTCTAAACATGGTTGATTGTGGGTGAAAAATTGGATTTTGCGTGACATATCTGCAACGTAGCCTTAAAATAAGGTGTGCATCAAACTCGATATTAAATCAATGAAAATTCAACATTCAAGAAAACCAATAGAAAATAAAATTTACTAATAGTCATCTAAAACATATTCTAAAATCAAATTTCTCCAAACCTCATTGATTATGGATGAAAAATGGGAGGTCGCTTGACATAGCTACAACATAGCCTTAAAATCGTGTTAGGCACATTTGGCTGTAAATCGATAAAAAGTCAACGTTCACAAAATGCGATATAAAATAAAGGATGTGAATAGTCATCTATAAGCCAATCCTAAATCAAAGTTCTCCAAATATGGTTGATTATGGGTGAAAAATGAGAATTCACATAACATAGCTGCAATGTAGCCTTAAAACTAGGTGTTAGATGAACTTGGCTGTAAATTAAAAAAAAATCAACGTTCACGAAAGGTAATAAAAAGTAAAGGATCGTAATATTCATCTACAACACAATCCCAGATCAAAGTTCTGCAAACATGGTTGATGGTGGGTGAAAAGTGGGAGTTCGCATGACACAGCTGCAACGTAGCCTCAAAATATGGTGTTTGCTAAACTCAACATTAAATCGATACAAATTTAACATTCACAAAAATCTACAGAAAATAAATTTTCTTAATAGTCATCTACAACACAATCTAAAATCAAACTTCTTAAACCCTATTTAATATGGGTCGAAACTTTGAGTTTGCATGACACAGCTACAACGTAGCCTTTAAATCAGTTGTTACACAATCTTGGCTGTAAATCTATCAAAAATCAACGTTCACGAAAGGCGATATAAAATAAAGAGTCCTAATAGTCATATACAACACAATCCTAAATCAAAGTTCTACAAACATAGTTGATTATGGGTGAAAAATGAGAGCTCACATGACATAGCTCCAATGTAGCCTTAAAAAGTAGGTGTTCATCGAACTCATTATTAAATCGATAGAAATTCAACATTCACAAAAACCGATATAAAATAAAGGTTCTTAATATTAATCTACAACACAATACTAAATGACAATTCTCCAAACATGGTTGATTGTGGGTGAAAAATGCGAGTTCGCGTGACACAGCAGCAATGTAGTGTTACATTAACGTTTTTTCTTTGAACTCGACATTAAATCATATGAAATTTAACACTCACGAAAACTGATAAAAATAAAGGTTCTTAATGGTCATCTACAACACAATCCTAGATCAAAGTTCTCCAAATATGGTTGATTGTGTCTGAAAAATTGGATTTCATGTCAGACAGCTACAATGTAGCCTTAATATCATGTTTTAGTTGAACTCGACATTAAATTGATGAAAACACAACATTCTCAAAAATTGATAGAAAATAAAGTTTCTTAATGGTCATCTACAACACAAACCTAAATAAAATTTCTCCAAACATGGTTGATTGTGGGTGAAAAATAGAAGTTCGCATGACACATCTATAACGTAGCCTTAAAATCAAGTTTTCCTCAAACTCGATAATAAATCGATGGAAATTCAACGATCACGAAAAACTAATAGAAAATAAAGGTTCTTAATAGTTATCTACAACACAATCCTAAAGAAAAGTTCTCCAAACATGGTTGATTGTGGGTGAAAAATGGGAGTTCGCATGACACATCTGCAACATAGCCTTAAAATCAAATTTTCCTTGAACTCGATAATAAATCGACAAAAATTCTATGATCACGAAAAATGATAGAAAATAAAGGTTCTTAATAGTTATCTACAACACAATCCTAAATAAAAGTTCCCCAAACATGGTTGATTGTGCGTCAAAAATTGTAGTTCGAGTGACACAACTGCAACGTAGCCTTAAAATCAAGTTTTCTTCAAACAAGACAATAAATCGATGGAAATTCAACGATCACGAAAACTGATAGAATAGAAAGGTTCTTAAAAATCTACAACACAATCCTAAATCAAATTTCTCCAAACATGGTTTATTGTGGGTCAAAAATGGTAGTTCACGTGACAAATCTGCAACGTAGCCTTAAAATTAGGTTTTCGTGAAACTCGACATTAAATCAATGGAAATTCCATTAGGGGAAATTTACATAAAAAATGGGCCTCCTAAGGAACTCTAAAAAAGCAAAAATTATCTCATATAAGACAAATTATTTAAATATAAAAAATATAAATTACTTAACTACATGAGTTAAGTGGGGACACACGTTTCTATTATAATTTCTTAAAAAACTAAAGTCCATGATTTTTTAAAAGTGGTAACATATATTTCTATTATAATTTATTAAAAAACTCAAGTTCGAAAAATTAGAATTTAGTTTTTGGCTCTGCTTTTTTCCGGCGCTTATTTTTTCGGCAAGGACGTCTTTTGGCTCAGGCTGCGAAAAGTGGCGACTCCTGTGGACGGACAGCCGTGTTCTCCCGGCGATGGTGCGAATTCAGGTGTGACCGTTCCCTTTTCAATTAATGATTGTTTTTCGATGGAGCCTTCTCTCTCTCCCCCCTGCCACTCGGCAGAAACCGTACCCCCCATCCTCCCCTCGAAAATGCCTAGGGTTTCGAAAAATGCAGACTTGAATAGCTTCAATACTCCCGCTAAAGCTCGCCCCAAGTCATTCTCTGAGGCGGTTGCTAGCTCCGATGTCGCCATTGACGCGAGCGCAAGGTTTAACCTGACGAATGTCCATGGTGCCTGCGAAGCCGGTAAGATCCCTGGGGATGTTCCCCTGCCCTTCTCGATTTCGCCTAATCTAGAAATGCTTATGGAAATTGGAAAGGAAAAAAATAGGTTAAGGAACTCGGCTATATTTTTCTCTGCTGTTGAAATTGATAAATACCTTCCTAGGAAATTCTTAGATGACTGGTTTCATAATTACTGGAACTTGAAGCTTGGTCTGCATATTTCGTTTTGTAGACAAATCCAGAAGGGCTTGTATGTGATTTTCTTTGCTAATCAAGGATCTCAAACCGAAGTGCTTAAAAAGCAATACTGGTCGATCGGATCTACCTCCTTCCGTGCTATGGCTTGGACTCCCGAAGCCATTCTTGAAGAAGTTCTTGCCCTTTCTGCCCCGCGATGGATTCTTGTCAAAGAAATCCCGCCTTTTCTTTGGAGATTCATTCCCCAACTGATTGAACCGCTCGGCAAGGTCATTAGAATGGATGACACTGTGCAATTGGTTCCTCACATGGATGCCAGGATACTTGTTTCATTGGTTCCTGGTAAAGACATTCCGGCTACTATAGACATTAACATCTCAGAAGATATCTACTCCTGCCCTGTTGAAATTCTTGGAGGGTTGAATGCTTGTTTCCTATGTAGAAGAGAAGGGCATCTGAGGAAAGACTGCCCCATTATTAAGAAAAAGCCTTTTCGACTAAACCCGCACCTCTCCAAAACCACCCTGCTTCTGCTAACCCTACGTTGGAACCCTCTGTGAACAGATCCCCGCACTCTGCCGGTCATTCCAACCCCGCTCCCGCCATGGCCTCCAGTGCCCCATCCTTCCCTGCTGTCCCTTCCCCATCGACACCGACGGTCGCTTTGTCCCTTCCAATTGAGCCTCAAAACACCGGATTCCAAACCATGTCCAAAACCTCCAATAAGCGCAGACGGAAAACCACTAAACAGGTTAACACCCCTGATGTTAGCTCCCAGTCCATAGCCCCCCTTCCTTCCCCCACCATAGTCAACCCTATCATAACCGCCTCCCAAGATAATAGTATCAGCTCCCCTCCGAGTTGCTCGGGTAATAAGGTCAACTCGGGCAAGGTCTTCTGGGAGATAGGTGATGACTGTCTTTTGGAAGTCATCCCGGCCCTTAACCGCTCTTCAGATCCCGTCAATCTTCGCCCAAAGCAGGCAATGGATGTCGATATCCACTCCCCCAATGCCTCTGATAACGATGATGAGCTCAATGGAGATCTCCCCTCAACTAAACGACAGGGAAGACCTCTAGGTTCCAAAAATAAGAACCCCTCCAAGAAAAAACAAGGGAATACCCCTGCTGGTGCTAAAAACCCAATTTTGGGCTCAACAGACCAGTGCCCTCCCCCCCGTAGGTTTCCTCATGAAATGCATCTCTTGGAACATAAGGGGTCTTGAATCACCAGACAGAAAGTTTGTTATTAAGCGTTTTTTGGATAAATCCATAGATTTCCTAATGTTACAAGAAATCAAAGCCACTGGATTCATTCTTGAATCCAACCTTAATTTCCTGTGGAAAGATGCTATTAAACTCCACACGAATCACCCTAGGGGAAGGGGAGGGGTTTCGCTGTTGGTTAACCCAAGATGGGAGAAGTATATCACTGGTAATGGGCTCTCCCCTTGTAACAGAGTTGTTTGGATCACTATTAAGCACAATAACAATGCTTTTGGCATATGCTCTATCTATGCTTCAAATGACTTTAGGGAAAGAGTAAGACTCTGGGACTGGCTGGCTGCTCTTCCTAACATCCCTTGGATTATAGGAGGGGACTTCAATATGATTGAGTCTCAGGAAGATAAAACTGGTGGTAATCGGTTTACTTGGAAAGAACCTGAAAAATTCCACTGGAATAGAATGAAAAATAAAATGAATCTTTTTGACCCTTTAGCCAGATGTAAGGACGTGAATCCTGGCATATGGCATACCTGGTGCAACTTTCAACAGGGCCCCTCTAGAATTTATTCTAGACTTGACAGATTCTATGCCAATAAAAATTTCTTCTTTGTTTTACCGGATACCCTTGACAACTCTATCCTCGTCACCCCCACTCCCCTCTCTAATCATCATCCCATCTCCATCCGCTTTAGAACTATCACCTCCCCTGTGCCCAGCAAACTCCCCAACCCCAAGTTTTTTCTTAACACTAGTATTCTTAAGGATGAGGACATTCTTGCTACCATACATATCATTAGCCTCATGAATAAGAACAACTTCCCCTCCAGCTCTCATATGGAGAGATGGAACATGAACACTCTCACCTAGTAGAATCTGTTAAAAACCATAGGACAAAAAAGAGCCAAGGACTACAGATTTACCAAAAAAAAGCTCTCCTCCAACCTTCACAGAGCTGAAGCTATCATCCAAACCAACCCTTTTGATATTGATCTCATTTCTGACATTATTAATACTAAGGAAGCCCTTAGACAGCACCGACAAGTTAAGACTAAAGGAGCCAGAATTAGATCCCGTGCTCACTGGCTCCTGCATGGGGACAGGGGCTCACAATTTTTTTTTAACCTCCTTAAGCACAAGCATTCCAATGAAAATATTGAAAGAATTCTTGTTGATAATCAAGAAATCTCTGACCTAGACAGCATCAAAGAGGCCTTCGCAAACTTCTATAAGAACCTCTTTACCTCTGAAGACTTGGCTAAGGCTACCTCCCTTAGGAATAAATGTAGAACTCTTATCCCTAAAAGGATTTCCACCGTGGATGCTGACCTGCTATCTAAGGACATTTCCCTGGAGGAAATTGACTTTGCCATCAACTCCTTAAACAATGACAAGGACCTTGGGCTCGATGGCCTTCCTGTGGAATTCTACAAAGCCAACTCTGACTGGATATGCAAGGACCTTCTGGATCTCTACTCACAAGCCTTAGACAAGGGTACCCTGGGTAGCTCCATCAACAGGGGTATTATTAAGTTTATCGCCAAAGATGGTGACAAAGCTCTCATCAAAAAATGGAGACCCATCACCCTCCTTAATGTTTCCTATAAAAATTTTGCCAAGATCCTAGCTTGCAGACTGGAGACTATCCTACCTAAATTTGTTTGCTCCACCCAAACTGGCTTCATTAAAGGAAGATATATTCTGGAGAATCTTATCACTAGCTAGGAAGCCATGAATTGGGCCAACTCCTCTTAGCAAAACTCTGCTATGTTTCTTCTAGACTTTGAAAAGGCCTATGACAGGGTTGAATGGAACTTTATCTACATGATGCTCGAGGCTTTCGGATTTCCTGGTACCTTCTGTAAATCTGTTAAGATGTTACTTCAAGACGCTTCTGCCCAGATTGATATCAATGGCTCCCTATCTGACTCCTTCCCCCTGGGCAGATCCATCAGACAAGGTTGCCCTTTGGCCCCTGCCCTCTTTGTTATTGCCTCTGATGCCCTCTATTACATTCTCAGAGACAACTCTATCTCCCCTACGGTCAAAGGCATTTCTCTCCCTAACAATGAAGAGCTCATAAACTGTCAATTTGCTGATGATACTGCCATATTCTTTGAAGCCACGGCTCATAACTTCGGAGCCCTTCAAAACAAGCTCAGTCTCTTTTGCTCTATCTCTGGAGCACGTATTTCTCACCCCAAGTCTATATGTTTGGGATGGATGGAACACCCCCCTGACTGGTTTAAAAACTATGACTTTCAATGGGGAGGGCCGCAAAAAATTGTGAGATATCTTGGCATTCCTTTCTCTGTTAATCCCTCCCTTAAGGATATGTGGTCTTGGATTAAAGAGAAAATCACCAAAAAGTTGGACAAGTGGCACAACAGATCCCTATCCTTGGCTGGCAGAATTCAAGTCTGCCAAAAAATTCTTTCCTCCTACAATATCTACTATTCCTCGGCTTGGATGTTTAGTAACTACCAAATCCTTGAAATTCAAAAAACTATACGGAAGTTTCTCTGGTCGGATGGTAAAGGTAATAGAAAAATGCATGCTATTAAATGGGAGTGGTGTCATAATGATAAACACTTGGGGGGCTTGGGATTGAAGGACCTTAAAATCCAAGGCATTGCCCTTGCGCCAAATGGATTTTTCACTCTATGGATGGTGATGACCCTTGGAAGGTTCTTATTAGAAGCAATATTGAAAGAGGATTCCCCAAAAATGCTAAACACTGGAAAAATCTGCCCTTCAATGATCTGATCATCGGAGACTTTCCTATCACTGTTCAGGGATCTACTGTGTTTAGGTCCATATGGAAATCCTGGACTCATGTTAGGAGCTTTATCACTAACAAGGCCTTCCATGATGATTGTCATCTTTATGGTGAAAGATCCATCTGGTGGAATCTTCAGCTGGCTGGCAAGCCTCTCACCCTCTCCCAGGGCTGCTCCGCTAGACACTGGAATAATAAAGGCATCTCTCAATTAGCCGACATCTTTGAGCAAGATAGGTTAATTGGCTGGGATATTCTCAGAAGGAATTTTGATATTCCGACATCCCAGAAGAAAACCTATAACATGATTATAAAAGCTACCAAGGACTTACCTACTACTTGTCATCTGGACTCTCATAGATTCTTAAAATGCAAATGGCCTGATGGGACCATTATATCCAAAATCAAAGCCAAAAACATTTACAAGATTTTGGGATATAATGATGCCATCATTGACCATGTCAATACTGTTTGGTACACCACCTTGGACAACTGCTCTTGGAAGAACTACTTTAATATTCTTTGGAAAGGCTCTATAGAGCCCAAAGTTAAATGTTTCAAATGGCTGTCGATTCTTGACAGACTCCCTATTAGAAAAGATAACTCTGCGACTGAGTACTGTAACCTTTGTAGAATGCCTAAAACAGGAAGGCACATTCTCTTTGACTATATTTTTGCTAAGGAAATCTGGAATATGTTTGCTATCAATTATCCTATGCTTATTACTACTTTTGAGATCATCACTGGTCATATTGATAGGCTGAATAAAGATACTAATCTATTTTGGAACATTCTTTCTTCTAATATCCTCTGGCAGGTTTGGAAATGCAAGAATGAAGAAAGGTTTCAGAACACCCCCAGGATTCTTACTGAGTCTTTTCGTAAACTCACTTATTTTAAAATCTTCCTACAGGTTCATACTACCATGATGATGGATAGGAAGAAGCTGAAAAGGTTCCTGAAGACGGGGCACGCCACCTTCTTCATCTATGAGATGAAGAATGGTTATGAATGGAGAAGGAATGTGGACAATCTTCAGGTTTTCGAGAGGACTTGCAAGCTATTTATCAAGGAGCTTAAAGACCAAAAGAACGTCAAACAGGAGCATTTCCGAATGCTTGAGCAGATCCAGCAGAATAAAAAAATGGTGTGGATGGAGGGATCTATGGGGTGGACTGCCTGGATGGACACTCATGATGATATCCTACTTTAGGCTGCTATGTTGCTTTTGGTCTTCTTTTTTGTCTTGATTGGCGACTCTGTTCTCTGGTTAACTCTCCTTCTGTGAGTTTTGGCCTCGTGCCTCTGTAATTACTCGCTGCTTCTGTCTCCTTTTCTTATCGTGAGGCTTAGCCTCATGCCTCTGTAAAAACTCGTTGTATCTGACATTATTTTTTTGACCACCTTATCTTTAATATAAAAAAAAAACTCAAGTTCACTATCTTCATTATTTATTTTTTATTTAAAAACTCTTAAACTCAAGTTTGGTAATTTATATTTCTATTATAATTTATTAAAAAAGTCAAGTTCACTTTCTCTTCTTGATTATTTGTTTTTATTTAAAAAGTGGCAAAGCAAAAGTAACTTTAGATATTTTATTTTTTACTTAGTATTTTATTTTATATATATATGATTTTATAGATTTAGATTTTTTAAAAAATAAAAATATTTTTTTGAAAATGTAAAAATTTCTATAATAAAACTTAAGAATATAAATCTAAAAGACAAAAAGAATAATTTATATTTAGAAAGATGAATGAGATAGAACAAAAATATTTTTTAAAAAATATAAAAAATAGCTTTTTTTTCTTAAAGAATACAAATATTTTTTTAAAAATATAAAAAATTAGCATTTTTTTTTAAGAATAAAAATATTTTTTTGAAAATATAAAAAATTCTATAATAGATATTAATAGAACTTAGGAATATAAATCTAAAAAGAAAAAAAATATTAAAAGTTTAATAATATGAATGAGATAGAATAATTTTATTTTTTTTTAAATATAAAAAAATAGCTTTTTTTAAGAATATCATTAGATTTTTTCTTAAAGAATAAAAATATTTTTTTGAAAATATAAAAATTTCTATAATAGAACTTAATTGAACTTAAGAATATAAATCGAAAAAACAAAAAGAATATTTTATATTTAGAAAGATGAATGAGATAGAATAAGATATGTAGAGTTGAATTAACCATCATGAGTTAATTCATAAGATTTTAGAAAGTTTTACGTTATAAAATAAATAATTTTATTTTTATTTTGGATGATGTCACCGTACAGGTTGATGTCATCTTTTAGTTTATTTTTGATAACCTAAAAAGCTAATGATGTCATCCTTAGGAGGCCCATTGTTTATGTAAATTTCCCCTAATGAATATTCAAGAAAATCAATTGAAAATAGATGTTCTTAATAGTCATCTACAACAAAATATTCAATCAAAGTTTTCCAAACATGGTTGATTGTGGATGAAAAATGAGAGTTCATGTGACACAAATGAAACACAGCCTTAAAATCAGGTTTTTAGCAAACTTGACATTAAATCGATGGAAATTCAACAATCACAGAAACCAATATAAAATAAAGGTTCTTAATCGTCATCTATAACACAATCCTAAATAAAATTTCTCGAAACATGGTTGATTGTGGGTGAAAAATGGGCGTTCGCATGACACAGCTGCAACATAGCCTTAAAGTAAAATTTAGTTGAACTTGACATTAAATCGTACGAACTTGAACATTCATGAAAATAGATAGAAAATAAAGGTTCTTAATACTTATCTACACATTAATCCTAAATAAAAGTTCTCCAAACCTTGTTGATTATCGGTGAAAAATGGGAGTTCACGTGACATAACTGCAACATAGCCTTAAAATCAGGTTTTCATTGAACTCAACATTTAATCGATGAAAATTTAACATTAACGAAAACAAATAGAAAATAAAGATTCTTAAAATTCATCAACATTAAATCGATGGAAATTAAAACATTCATGAAAACGATAGAAAATATAGGTTCTTAATAGTCATCTACAACACCATACTAAATCAAATTATTCCAAACATGATTGGTTCTAGGTGAAAAATGGGAGTTCATGTGACATAGCTGCAACATAGCCTTAAATTTAGGTTTTCTTCGAATTCGACAATAAATTGATGGAAATTCATAATTCATGAAAACCAATAGAAAATAAAGGTTCTTAAAAATCATCTACAAGATAATCCTAAATCAAAGTTCTCCAAACATGATTGATTATGTGTGAAAAATGGCAGTTTGCATGACACATCTATAACGTAGCCTTAAAATTAGGTTTTTGTCGAACTCGACATTGAATCGATGGAAATTGAACATTCATGAAAATCGATAGAAAATAAAGGTTCTTAATAGTTATCTACAACACAATCCTAAATCAAAATTCTCCAAACATGGTTGATTGTGGGTGAAAAATGGAAGTTCACATAACATAGCTGCAATGTAGCCTTAAAATAAGGTTTTCGTTGAACTCAACATTAAATCATTGGAAATTCAACAATCACATAAACAGATAGAAAATAAAGCTTCTTAATAGTCATCTACAACTTAATCCTAAATAAAATTTCTCCAAACATGGTTCATTGCGGGTGAAAAATGGGAGTTCACGTGACATAGTTGCAATGTAACTTTCAAATTAGGTTTTTGTTGAGCTTAATATTTAATCGATAGAAATTCAACATTCATGAAAACAAGTACAAAATAAAGGTTCTTAATAGTCATCTACAACATAATCCTCAATCACAGTTCTTGAAACATGGTTGATTATGCGTGAAAAATGGGAGTTCGCGTCACATGTCTGCAACGTAGCCTTAAAATTAGGTTTTCATCTTACTCAACATTAACTCGAAGGAAATTGAACATTAACGAAACCAATAGAAAATAAAGGTTTTTAATAGTCAAATACAACACAATACTAAATCAAATTACTCAAAACATGGTTGATTGTGGGTGAAAAATGGGAGTTCGTATGAGACATCTGCAACGTAGATGTAAAATAAGGTTTTCTTCGAACTCGACATTAAATCGATGGAAATTCAACATTCACAAACACCAATAGAAAACAAAGTTTTTTAATAGCCATCTACTAAATAATCCTAAATCAAATTTCTCGAAACATGATTGATTATGGGTGAAAAATGGGAGTTCAAGTGACACGTCTGCAACGTAGCCCTAAAATTAGGTTTTCCAAGAACCCCACATAAAATCAATCGAAATTGAAAGTTCAGAAAAACTGATAGAAAATAAATGTTCAGAATTGTCATCCACAACATAATACTAAATCAAAGTTCTCCTAACATAGATGATTGTGGGTGAAAATGGGACTTCGTTTGACAGAGCTGCAATGAAGACTTAAAATCAGGTTTTCATCGAACTTGACATTAAATCCATGGAAATTCAACATTCACAAATACCGATAGAAAATAAAGGTTCTTAATAGTCATCTACAACACAATCCTAAATCAAAGTTCTCCAAACATGGTTGATTGTGGGTGAAAAATGGGAGTTCACGTGACACAGTTGCAACGTAGCCTTAAAATAAGGTATTCTTTGAACTCGACATTAAATCAATGGAAATTTAATAGTAACGAAAACCCATATAAAATAAAGGTATTTTAATAGTCATTTACAAGACAAATTTAAGTCAAAGTTCTCCAAACATGGTTGATCATGCGTGAAAAGTGGGAGATTGCATGACACATTTGGAATGTAGCCTTGAAATTAGGTTTTTATAGAACTCAACACTAAATCGATGGAAATTGAACATTCACGAAACTGGTATAAAATAAAGGTTTTTAATAGTCATGTACAACACAATCCTTAATCAGATTTTCTCCAAACATTGTTGATTGTGGGTGAAAAATGGGAGTTCGAATGACATGTTTGCAACGTACCCTTGAAATTAGATTTTCATCGAACTCATCATTAAATCGATGGAAATTGAACATTCATGAAAATGAAAAGGAAATAAAGGTTCTTAATAGTCATCTAAAACATAATCCTAAATCATTTTTTTCCAAACACGGTTGATTAGGGGTGAAAATAGGAGTTCGCATGACACGTCTGTAATGTAGCCTTAAAATAAGGTTTTCGTCAAACTTGACATTAAATTGATGGAAATTGAACATTCACGAAAAACGATAGAAAATAAAGGTTTTTAATAGTCATCTAAAACATAATCCTAAATCTAAGTTCTCCAAACACGGTTGATTATGGGTGAAAAATGGGACTTCACAAGACACTTCTGCAACGTAGCCTTGAAATCAGGTTTTCGTTGAACTCGACATTTAATCATTGGTAATTCAACATTCACGAAATCTGATTGGAATTAAAGGTTCTTATTAGTCATCTACATTTCAATCATAAATAAAAGTTCTCCAAACATGATTGACTATGGGTAAAAAATGGGAGTTCACGTGACAGCTGCAACGTACCCTTGAAATAAGGTTTTCGTCAAACTTGACATTAAATTGATGAAAACTCAACATTCACGAAAACCGAAAGAAAATAATGGTTCTTAAAAATATTCTATAACATAATCCTAAATAAAACTGCTCCAAACATGTTTGATTGTGGGTGATAAATGAGAGTTCACATGACACAGCTGCAACATAGCCTTAAAATCAAGTTTTCGTGAAGCTCGACATTAAATCGATGGAAATGAAATATGACGAATACCAATAGAAAAGAAAAGTTCTTAACAATCATCTAAAACATAATCCTAAATCACAAGTCTCCAAACATGGATTTTTGTGGGAGAAAATTGTGAGTTTCTGTGACACAATTGCAATATAGCCTTAACAGTTTTTGCTGAATTTGACATTAAATCGATGGAAATTCAACATTCACAAAACTCGATAAAAAATAAAGGCTCTTAATAGTCATCTACAACACAATCCTAAATGAAATTTATCCAAACATGGTTGACTGTGGGTGAGAAATGAGAATTCACATGACACAGTTGCAACATACCCTAAAAATCAGATTTTCATTGAACTCGACATTAAATCGATGGAAATTTAAACATTGATGAAAACGATAGAAAATATAGGTTCTTAATAGTCATCTACAATACCATACTAAATCAAATTATTCCAAACATGATTGGTTCTGGGTGAAAAATGGGAGTTCATGTGACACAGCTGCAACATAGCCTTAAATTTAGGTTTTCTTCGAACACAACATTTAATCGATGGAAATTCAACTTTCACGAAAAGTGAAAGAATATAAAGGTTCTTAATAGTCATGTACAACACAATTCTAAATTAAATTTCTCCAAACATGATTGATTGTGCACGAAAAATGCAAGTTCACGTGACACACCTACAACATAGCCTTAAAATTAGGTTTTTGTCGAATTCGACAATAAATTGATGAAAATTCATAATTCATGAAAACCAATAGAAACTAAAGGTTCTTAAAAAATCATCTACAAGATAATCCTAAATCAAAGTTCTCCAAACATGATTGATCATGCGTGAAAAATGGCAGTTCGCATGACACGTCTATAACCTAGCCTTAAAATTAGGTTTTTGTCAAACTTGACATTCAATCGATGGAAATTGAACATTCATGAAAATCGATAGAAAATAAAGGTTCTTAATAGTTATCTACAACACAATCCTAAATCAAAATTCTCCAAACATAGTTGATTATGGGTGAAAAATGGAAGTTCACGTAACGTAGCTGTAACGTAGCCTTAAAATAACGTTTTCGTTGACCTTGGTATTAAATCATTGGAAATTCAACGATCACATAAACAGATAGAAAATAAAGCTTCTTAATAGGCATCTACAACTTAATCCTAAATAAAATTTCTCCAAACATGGTTCATTATGGGTGAAAAATGGGAGTTCGCGTGACATAGCTGCAATGAAACTTTAAAATAAGGTTTTTGCTGAGCTTAATATTTAATCGATAGAAATTCAACATTCATGAAAACAAATACAAAATAAAGGTTCTTAATAGTCATCTACAACATAATCCTCAATCACAGTTCTTGAAACATGGTTGATTATGCGTGAAAAATGGGAGTTCGCGTGACATGTCTGCAACGTAGCCTTAAAATTAGGTTTTGATCTTACTCAACATTAACTCGATGGAAATTGAACATTAACAAAACTGATAGAAAATAAAGATTTTTAATAGTCAAATACAACACAATACTAAATCAAATTACACAAAACATGGTTGATTGTGGGTGAAAAATGGGAGTTCGTATGACACATCTGCAACGTAGATGTAAAATCAAGTTTTTTCTTCGAACTCGACATTAAATCGATGGAAATTCAACATTCACAAAAACTTTCCATCGATTTAATGTCGAGTTCCATGAAGACTTGATTTTAAGGCTACGTTTGCAACTGTGTCACATGAACTACCATTATTCACCCACAATCAACCATGTTTGGATAACTTTGATTTAGGATTGTGTTGTATATGACCATTAAGAACCTTTATTTTCTATCAGATTTCGTGAATGTTGAATTTCCAACGATTAAATGTCGACTTCCATGAAAACTTCATTTTAAGGCTACATTACAGCTGTGTCACGTGAACTCCCATTTTTCACCCATAGTCAACCATGTTTGGAGAACTTTGATTTAGGATTGTGTTGTAGATGACCATTAAGAACGTTTATTTTCTATTGGTTTTTGTGAATGTTGAATTTCCATTGATTTAATGTTGAGTTCGACAAAAACTTGATTTTAAGGCTACCTTGCATCTATGTCACACGAACTACCATTTTTCACCCACAATCATCCATGTTTGGATATCTTTTATTTAGGATTGTGCTTTAGATGTCTATTAAGAACCTTTATTTTCTATCACTTTTTGTGAATGTTGAATTTCCTTTGCTTTATTGTCGAGTTTCACGAAAATATGATTTTAAGGTTATGTTGCAGTTGTGTCATGCGATAACCCATTTTTCCCCCACAATAAACCATGTTTGGAGAACTTTGATTTAAAATTATGTTTTAGATTTTAAGGCTATGTTGCAGTTGTGTCCCACAAACTCGCATTTTCACCCACAATCAATAGTGTTTGGAGTACTTTGATTTAAGGATTGTGTTGTGGATGACTATTAAGAACCATTATTTTATATTGGTTTTCTTCAATGTTCAATTTCCATCGATTTAATGTCGAGTTTGGCAATAACCTAATTTTAAGGCTATGTTGCAGACGTGTCACGCGAACTCCTATTTTTCACGCATAATCAACCATGTTTGGAGAAATTTTATTTAGGATTATGTTGTTGATGACTACTAAAAACTTTTATTTTATATCAGTTTTCATGAATGTTGAATTTGCATTGATTTAATGTTGAGTTCTTCGAAATACAGATTTTAAGGCTGCATTGCAGCTATGTCACGCGAACTCCCTTTTTTCACCCACAATCAACCATGTTTGGAAAACTTTGATTAACGATTTTGTTGTCAATGACTATTAAGAACCTTTTGTTTCTATTGGTTTTTGTGAATGTTGATTTTTTATCGATTTAATGTCAAGTTCGACGAAATCAAGTTTTCGTCGAACTCGGTATAAAATCGATCGAAATTCAACATTCACCAAAATCGATAGGAAAAAAAGGTTCTTAATAGTCATCTACAACATAATCCTAAATAAAAGTTTTTCAAAGATGGTTGATTGTGGATGAAAAATGGGAGTTCGCGTGACACAACAAAGATGTAGCCTTTAATCCGGTTTTCTTTCAGCTGGTCATTAAATCGATGGAAATTCAACATTCACAAAAACCAATAAAAAATAAAGGTTTTTAATAGTCATCTACAACAAAATCCTATATCAAAGTCAACCAAACATGGTTTATTGTCGGTGAAAAATGGGAGTTCGTGTGACACAGTTGCAACGTAGCCTTAAAATAAAGTTTTCGTTGAACACAACATCAAATCATCGGAATTCATGAAAACCGATAGAAAATAACGATTCTGAATAGTCATCTACAACACAATCCTATATCAAATCAAGATTTCTTTGATCTTGACATTAAATCAATGGAAATTCAATATTCATGAAAATCGATAGAAAATAAAGGTTCTTAGTAGTCATTTAGAACACTATCCTAAATTAAAGTTCTCCAAACATGGTTGATTGTGGGTGAAAAGTGGGAGTTCACGTGACGCAGCTGCAACGTAACGTTAAACTCAGGTTTTCCCCAAATTTGACATTAAATTGATGGAAATTCAATATTCACAAAAATCGATAGAAAATAAGGTTATTAATAGTCATCTATAACACAATACTAAATCAAAGTACTCCAAACATGGTCGATTGTGGGTTAAAAATGGGAGTTCACGTGACATAGTTGCAACGTAGCCTTAAAATTAGGTTTTCTTTGAACTCGACATTAAATCGATGGAAATTCAACATTGACGAAAACCCATATAAAATAAAGGTTTTTTAATAGTGATTTACAAGATAAATTAACATCAAAGCTCTCCAAATATGGTTGATAATGTGTGAAAAGTGGGATTTCGCATGACACGTTTGGAACGTAGCCTTTAAATTAGGTTTTCATTGAGCTCAACATTAAATCGATGGAAATTGAACATTCACAAAACCGGTATAAAATAAAGGTTTTTAATGGTCATCTACAACACAATCCTAAATTAAATTTTCTCCAAACATTGTTGATAGTGGGTGAAAAATGGGAGTTCACATGACACATTTGCAACGTACCCTTGAAATTAGGTTTTCATCGAACTCGACATTAAATCAATGGAAATTGAACATTCACAAAAATAAAAAGGAAATAAAGGTTCCTAATAGTCATCTGCAACATAATCCTAAATTAAATTTCCCCAAACATGGTTGATTATGGGTGAAAATAGAAGTTCACATGACACGTCTATAATGTAGCCTTAAAATAAGATTTTCATCGAACTTGACATTAAATCAATGGAAATTGAACATTCACGAAAATCGATAGAAAATAAAGGTTTTTAATAGTCATCTAAAACATAATCCTAAATCTAAGATCTAAAAACACGATTGATTATGCTTGAAAAATTGGACTTCGCAAGACACTTTTGATACGTAGCCTTGAAATCAGGTTTTCGTTGAACTCGACATTTAATCATTGGAAATTCAACATTCATGAAATCTGATAGAAAGCGAAGGTTCTTATTAGTCATCTACATTTTAATCCTAAATAAAAGTTCTCCAAACATGGTTGACTGTGGGTAAAAAATGGGAGTTCGCGTGACACATCTGCAATGTAGCATTGAAATAAGGTTTTCATCAAACCTGACATTAAATTGATGAAAATTCAACATTCATGAAAACCGATAGAAAATATAGGTTCTTAACAATCATCTATAATATAATCCTAAATAAAACTTCTCCAAACATGGTTGATTGTGGGTGATAAATGAGGGTTTGCATGGCATGACTGCAACATAGCCTTAAAATCAAGTTTACGTGTAACTCGACATTAAATCGATGGAAATGCAACATTCACGAATACCAATAGAAAAGAAAAGTTCTTAACAGTCATATAAAACAAAATCATAAATCACAGTTCTCCAAACATAGATTTTTGTGGGAGAAAATCATGAGTTCGCATGACACAACTGCAATATAGCCTTAAGGGTTTTTGCCGAATTTGACATTGAATCAATCGAAATTCCGCATTCACAAAGCTCGATAAAAAATAAAGGCTCTCAATAGTCATCTACAACACAATACTAAATGAAATTTATTCAAACATGGTTGATTGTGGGTAAGAAATGAGAATTCACATGACATACTTGCAACATACCCTAAAAATCAGGTTTTCATCGAAGTCGACATTAAATCAATGGAAATTAAAACATTCATGAAAACGAGAGAAAATATAGGTTCTTAATAGTCATCTACAACACAATACTAAATCAAATTACTCCAAAGATGATTTAGTGTGGGTGAAAAATGGGAGTACATGGTTAATTATGCGTGAAACATGGGAGTTCGCATGACACAGCTGGAATGTAGCCTTATAATCAGGTTTTCATTGAACTCGACATTAAATCATTGGAAATTCAATATTCACGAAAACCAGTAGAATATAGAGATTCTTAATAGTCATCTATAACACAAACCTAACAAAAATTTCTCCAAACATGGTTGATTGTGGGTGAAAAATGCAAGTTCGTTGACACATTTGCAACATAGCCTTAAAATTAGGTATTCATAAAACTCGACATTTAATCAATGGAAATTAAACATTCACGAAAACCAATAGAAAATAAATGTTCTTAATAGTCTTCTACAACATAATCCTAAATCAAAGTTCTCCAAAGATAGTTGATTATGGGTGAAAAATTGGAGTTTGCATGACACCTCTGTAACATAGCATTAAAATTAGGTTTTCGTCTAACTCGACATTAAATTGAATGAAATTGAACATTCACAAAACCAATAGAAAATAAAGATTCTTAATAGTCATCTACAACACAATCCTAAATCAAAGTTTTCCAAACATGGTTGATTGTGGGTGAAAAATGGGAGATCGCATGACACAGCTGCAACATAGCCTTGATATCATGATTTGTTCAAACTCCACATTAAATCTTTGAAAATTCAACATTCACAAAAACCGATAGAAAATAAAGGTTATTAATAGTTATCTACAACACCATCCTAAACAAAGATCTTCAAATATGGTTGATTATAGCTAAAAAAATGGGAATTCACGTGATAAAGCTGCAACTCAGCCTTAAAAATAGGTTTTCGTCGAACTCAACATTAAATCAATGAAAATTCAAAATTCACAAAAATTGATAGAAAATAAATATTTTAATAGTCATCTATAACACAATCCTAAATCAAAATTCTCCAAACATGATTGATTGTGGGTGAAAAATGGGAGTTCGCATGACACAGTTCCAAGATAGCCTTTAAATAATGTTTTCAATAAAGTCGACATTAAATCGATGGAAATTCAAGATTCATGAAAACTGATAGAAAATAAAGGTTCTTAATAGTCATTTAAAACACAATCCTCTATCAAAGTTCTCTAAACATGGTTGATTGTGGGTGAAAAATGGGAATTCGCATGACACAGCTGCAATATAGCCTTAAAAACAGATTTTTTGTCAAACTCAACATTAAAGAAAATGAATACAAAATAAAGGTTCATTATAGTCATCTACAACATAATCCTAAATCAACATTCTCCAAACATGGTTAACTATGCGTTAAACATGGGAGTTCATGTGACATAGCTGGAATGTAGCCTCATAATCAGGTTTTCATTGAACTCGACATTAAATCATTGGAAATTCAACATTCATGAAAACCAATAGAATATAGAGATTCTTAATAGTCATCTATAACACAAACCTAACAAAAATTTCTCCAAACATGGTTGATTGTGGGTGAAAAATGCGAGTTCATTGAAACATTTACAACGCAGCTTTAAAATTAAGTATTCATCGAACTCGACATTTAATCAATGGAAATTAAACAATCACGAAAGTAGAAAATAAATGTTCTTAGTAGTCTTCTACAACACAATCTGAAATCAAAGTTCTCCAAACATGGTTGAATGTGGGTGAAAAACTAGAGTTCGCGTGAGAAAGCTACAACATAGCCTTAAAATAATCTTTTAGTTTAACTCGAGATTAAATCCATGGAAATTCAACATTCGCAAAAATTGATAAAAATTAAAGGTTCTTAATAGTCATCTACCACACAATTCTAATTCAAAGTTGTCCAAACATGATTTATTTTTGGTCAAAATTGGGAGTTTGTGTGACACAGCTGCAATGTACCCTTAAAATCAGAATTTCATCAAACTCAACATTAAATCAATGAAAATTCAACATTCACGAAAATTGATAGAAAATAAAGGTTATTAATAGTTATCTACAACACAATACTAAATCAAAGTTCTTTAAACATGGTTGATTATATTTGAAAAATGGGAATTCACGTGACAAAACTGCAACTCAACCTTAAAATTAGGTTTCCATCGAACTCAACTTTAAATTGACAAAAAATCAACATTCACAAAAACCGATAGAAAATAAAGATTATTAAAAGTCATCTACAACATAATCCTAAATCAAAGTTCTGCAACTATGGTTGAGTATTGGTGAAAAATGGGAGTTTACATGGCAGCTCTATAACATAGCATTAAAATTAGGTTTTTGTCTAACTCGACATTAAATTGAATGAAATTGAACATTCACGAAAACCAATACAAAATAAAGATTCTTAATAGTCATCTACAACACAATCCTAAATCAAAGTTCTCCAAAAATGGTTGATTCGGTGTGAAAAATGGGAGATCGCGTGACACAACTGCAATGTAGCCTTGAAATCATGATTTGGTCAAACTCGACATTAAATCTTTGAAAATTCAGAATTCACAAAAACCTATAGAAAATAAAGGTTATTAATAGTTATCTACAACACAATCCTAAATCAAAGTTCTCCAAAGATGGTTGATTATAGCTAAAAAAATGGGAGTTCACGTGACAAAGCTGCAACTTAGCCTTAAAAATAGGTTTTCGTAAGACACTGTTTCAAGATAGCCTTAAAATAAAATTTTCAATAAACTTGACATAAAATCGATGGAATGTAGCCTTAAAATCATGTTTTTTGTCAGACTCAACAATTAATCAATGGAAACTCAACATTGATGAAACCGAATACAAAATAAAGGTTCATTATAGTCATCTAAAACAAAATCCTAAATAAAATTTCTCCAAACATGTTTTATTATATGTGAAACATGGGAGTTCATGTGACATAGCTGGAATGCAGTCTTATAATTAGGTTTTCATTGTACTCGACATTAAATCATTGGAAATTCAACATTCACGAAAAGCAATAGAATATAGAGATTCTTAATAGTCATCTCTAACACAAACCTAACAAAAATTTCTCCAAACATGGTTGATTGTGTGGGTGAAAAATTTGAGTTCGTTGCCACATTTGCAACACAGCCTTAAAATTAGGTATTCATCGAACTCGACATTTAATCGATGGAAATTAAACATTCACAAAAACCAATAGAAAATAAATGTTCTTAATAGTCTTCTACAACACAATCCGAAATCAAATTTCTCCAAACATGGTTGAATGTGGGTGAAAAATTAGAGTTCGCATGAGAAAGCTACAACATAGACTAAAAATAAAGTTTTACTTTAACTCGACCTTAAATCGATGGAAATTCAACATTAACAAAATTTGATAAAAATAAAAGGTTCTTAATAGTCATCTACAACACAATTCTAATTCAAAGTTCTCCAAACATGATTTATTGTCGGTGAAAATTGGGAGTTCCTGTGACACAGCTGCAATGAACCCTTGAAATCACGATTTCATCAAACTCAACATTAAATCAATGAAAATTCAACATTCACGAAAACTCATAGAAAATAAAGGTTATTAATAGTTATCTACAACCCAATACTAAATCAAAGTTCTTCAAACATGGTTGATTATGTCTGAAAAATGGGAATTCACGTGACAAAGTTGCAACTCAGCCTTAAAATTTGGTTTCCGTGGAACTCAACATTAAATCGACGAAAAATCAACATTCACAAAAATCGATAGAAAATAAACATTATTAAAATTCATCTACACATAATCCTAAATCAAAGTTCTCCAAAGATGCTTGAGTATGCGTGAAAAGTGGCAGTTTGCATGACACGTCTGTAACATAGCTTTAAAATTAGGTTTTCGTGTAAGTCAACATTAAATTGAATGAAATTGAACATTCACGAAAACCAATAGAAAATAAAGATTCTTAATAGTCATCTACAACACAATACTAAATCTAAGCTCTCCAAACATGGTTGATTGTGGGTGAAAAATGGGAGATCACGTGACACAGCTTCAATATAACCTTAAAATAATGTTTTCAATAAACTCGACATTAAATCGATGGAAATTCAAGGTTCATGAAAACTGATAGAAAATAAAGGTTCTTAAAAGTCATTTAAAACACAATCCTCTATCAAAGTTCTCCAAACATTGTTGATTGTGGGTCAAAAAATGGGAATTCGCGTGACACAACTGCAATGTAGCCTTAAAATCACGTTTTTCGTCAAACTCAACATTTGGTCAATGGAAACTCAACATTCACAAAAATGAATACAAAATAAAGGTTCGTTATAGTCAGCTACAACATAATCCTAAATTAAAGTTCTCCAAACATGGTTAATTATGCGTGAAACATGGGAGATCGCGTGACACAGCTGGAATGTACCCTTATAATCAGATTTTCATTGAACTTGAAATTAAATCATTGGAAATTCAACATTCATGAAAACTAATAGAATATAGAGATTCTTAATAGTCATCTATAACTAAAACGTAACAAAAATTTCTCCAAAGATGGTTGAGCATGGGTGAAAAATGGGAGTTTGCTTTACACCTTTGTAACATAGCATTAAAATTAGGTTTTCATCTAACTCGACATTAAATTGACTGAAATTGAACATTCACGAAAACTAATAGAAAATAAAGATTCTTAATAGTCATCTACAACACAATCCTAAATCAAAGTTATACAAACATAGTTGATTGTGGGTGAAAAATGGGAGATCGCGTGACACAACTGCAACGTAGCCTTGAAATCATGATTTGGTAAAACTCCACATTAAATCCTTGAAAATTCAACATTCACAAAAACCGATAGAAAATAAAGGTTATTAATAGTTTATCTACAACATAATCCTAAACAAAGATCTTCAAACATGTTTGATTATAGCTGAAAAAATGGGAGTTCACATGACAAAGCTGCAACTCAGCCTTAAAAATAGGTTTTTGTCGAACTCAACGTTAAATCAATGAAAATTCAAAATTCACAAAAATTGATAGAAAATAAAAATTTAATAGTCATCTATAACACAATCCTAAATCAAAATTCTCGAAACATGATTGATTGTGGGTGAAAAATGGTTGTTCGCATGACACAGTTTCAAGATAACCTTAAAATAATATTTTCAATAAACTCGACATTAAATCGATGGAAAATCAAGATTCACGAAAACTGGTAGAAAATAAGGGTTCTTAATAGTTATTTAAAACACGATCCTCTATCAAAGTTCTCCAAACATGGTTGATTGTGGGTGAAAAATGGGAATTTGCGTGACATACTTGCAATGTAGCCTTAAAAACACATTTTTCGTCAAACTCAATATTCACGAAAACGAATACAAAATAAAGGTTCATTATAGTCTTCTACAACATAATCCTAAATCAAAGTTCTCCAAACATGGTTAATTATGCGTGAAACATGGGAGTTCATGTGACACAGCTGGAATGTAATCTTATAATCAGGTTTTCATTGAACTCGACATTAAATCATTGGAAATTCAGCATTCAGGAAAACCAATACAATATATAGATTCTTAATAGTCATCTATAACACAAACCTAACAAAAATTTCTCCAAACATGGTTGATTATGTGTGAAAAATGCGAGTTCGTTGACACATTTGTGACGTAGCCTTAAAACAAGGTATTCATCGAACTCGACATTTAATCGATGGAAATTAAACATTCACGAAAACTAATAGAAAATCAATGTTCTTAATAGTCTTCTACAACACAATCCGAAATCAACGTTCTCCAAACATGGTTGAATGTGGGTAAAAAATTAGAGTTTGCGTGAGAAAGCTACAACATAGCCTTAAAATAAAGTTTTAGTTTAACTCGAGATTAAGTCAATGGAAATTCAACATTCTCAAAAATTCATAAATATTAAACGTTATTAATAGTCATCTACAACACAATCCTAATTCAAAATTCTCCAAACATGATTTATCGTCGGTGAAAATTGGGAGTTCGTGTGACACTACTGCAACGTACCCTTGAAATCACGATTTCATCAAACTCAACATTAAATCAATGAAAATTCCAACATTGACGAAAACTTATAGAAAATAAAGGTTATTAATAGTTATCTACAACAAAATACTAAATCAAAGTTCTTCAAACATGGTTGATTATGTCTGAAAAATGGGAATTCACGTGAGAAAATTGTAACTCTGCCTTAAAATTAGGTTTTTGTTCAACTCAACATTAAATTGACGAAAAATCAACATTCACAAAACCCGATAGAAAATAAAGATTATTAAAAGTCTTCTACAACATAATCTTAAATATAATTTATCTAGAGATAGTTGAGTATGGGTGAAAAATAGGAGTTTGCATGAAACCTCTATAACATTGCGTTAAAATTAGGTTTTCGTCTAACTCGACATTAAATTATTTGAAATTAAACATTCACGAAAACCAATAGAAAATAAAGATTCTTAATAGTCATCTACAACACAATCCTAAAAGAAAGTTCTCCAAACATGGTTGATTGTGGGTAAAAAATGAGAGATCATGTGACACAGCTGCAACGTAGCCTTGAAATCATGATTTCGTCAAACTCGACATTAAATCCTTGAAAATTCAACATTCACGAAAACCGATAGAAAATAAAGGTTATTAATCGTTACCTACAACACAATCCTAAACAAAGATCTTCAAACATGGTTGATTATAGCTGAAAAAATGGGATTTCACGTGACAAAGCCGCAACTAAGCCTTAAAAATAGGTTTTCGTCGAACTCAACATGAAATGAATGAAAATTCAAAATTCAAAAAAATCGATAGAAAATAAATATTTTAATAGTCATCGATAACACAATCCTATATCAAAATTCTCCAAACATGATTGATTGTGGTTGAAAAATGGGAGTTCGCATGACACGGTTTCAAGATAACCTTAAAATAATGTTCTCAATAAACTAGACATTAAATCAATGGAAATTCAAGATTCACAAAAATTGATAGAAAATAAAGGTTCTTAATAGTCATTTAAAACACAATCCTCTATCAAAGTTCTCCAAACATGGTTGATTGTGGGTGAAAAATGGGAATTCGCGTGACACAGCTGTAATGTAACCTTAAAATCATGTTTTTCGTTAGACTCAACATTTAATCAATGGAAACTCAACATTCACAAAAACGAATACAAAATAAAGGTTCATTATAGTCATATACAACATAATCCTAAATCAAAGTTCTCCAAACATGGTTAATCATGCATGAAACATGGGAGTTCACGTGACACAGCTGGAATGTAGCCTTATAATCAATTTTTCATTTTACTTGAAAATAAATCATTGGAAATTCAACATTCACGAAAACCAATAGAATATAGAGATTCTGAATAGTCATCTATAACACAAACCTAACAAAAATTTCTCCAAACATGGTTGATTGTGGTTGAAAAATGCGATTTGATTGACACATTAGCTATGCAGGCTTAAAATTAGGTATTCATCAAACTTGACATTTAATCGATGGAAATTAAACATTCGCGAAAACCAATAGAAAATAAATGTTCTTAATAGTCTTCTACAACATAATCCAAAATCAAAGTTCTCCAAACATGGTTGAATGTGGGTGAAAAATTAGAGTTCGTGTGAGAAAGCTACAACATAGCCTTAAAATAAAGTTTTAGTTTAACTCGAGATTAAATCGATGGAAATTCAGGATTCACCAAAATTGATAAAAATTAAAGGTTCTTAATAGTCATCTACAACACAATCCTAATTCAATATTCTCCAAACATGATTTATTAACAATGAAAATTGGGAGTTCGTGTGACATAGCTGCAATGTACCCTTGAAATCACAATTTCATCAAACTCAACACTAAATCAATGAAAATTCAACATTCACGAAAATTGATAGAAGATAAAGGTTATTAATAGTTATCTACAACACAATACTAAATCAAAGTTCTTCAAACATGGTTGATTATGTCTGAAAAATGAGAATTCACTTGACAAAGATGCAACTTAGCCTTAAAAATAGGTTTCCGTCGAACTAAAAAATAAATCGATGAAAAATAAACATTCACAAAAACCGATAGAAAATAAAGATTATTAAAATTCATGTACAACATAATCCTAAATAAAAGTTCTCCAGAAATGGTTGAGTATGGGTGAAAAATGGGAGTTTGCATGACACCTCTGTAACATAGCATTAAAATTAGGTTTTCGTCTAACTCGACATTAAATTGAATGAAATTGAACATTCACGAAAACCAATACAAAATAAAGATTCTTAATACTCATCTACAACACAATCCTAAATCAAATTTTTCTAAACATGGTTGATTGTGGGTGAAAAATGGGAGATCATGTGACACAGCTGCAACGTAGCCTTGAAATAATGATTTGATCAAAATCGACATTAAATCCTTGAAACTTCAACATTCACAAAATCCGATAGAAAATAAAGGTTATTCATAGTTATCTACAACACAGTCCTAAACAAAGATCCTCAAACATGGTTGATTATAGCTGAAAAAATGGGAGTTCACGTGACAAAGCTACAACTCAACCTTAAAAAATAGGATTTCGTCGAACTCAACATTAAATCAATGAAAATTCAAAATTCACAAAAATCGATAGAAAAAAAATACTTTAATAGTCATCTATAACACAATCCTAAATCAAAATTCTCGAAACATGATTGATTGTGTGTGAAAAATGGGAGTTCGCATGACACGGTTTCAAGATAACCTTAAAATAATGTTTTCAAGAAACTCGACATTAAATCGATGGAAACTCAAGATTCACGAAAACTAATAGAAAATAAAGGTTCATAATAGTCATCTATAACAAAATCGTAAATCAAAATTCTCCAAAAATGATTGATTGTGGGTGAAAAATTGGAGTTCGCATGACACAGTTTCAAGATAACCTTAAAATAATGTTTTCAATAAACTCGACATTAAAACAATGGAAATTCAAGATTCACGAAAACTGATAAAAAATAAAGGTTCTTAATATTTATTTAAAACACAATCCTCTATGAAAGTTCTCCAAACATGGTTGATTGTGGGTGAAAAATTGGAATTCACGTGACACAGCTGCAATGTAGCCTTATAATCATGTTTTCATTGAACTCGACATTAAATAATTGGAAATTCAATATTCACAAAAACCTATAGAAAATAAAGGTTATTAATAGTTATCTACAACACAATCCTAAACAAAGAGCTTAAAACATGGTTGATTATAGCTGAAAAATGGGAGTTCGTGTGAGAAAGCTAAAACATAGCCTTAAAATAAAGTTTTAGTTTAACTCGAGATTAAATCGATGGAAATTCAACATTCACAAAAATTGATAAAAATTAAAAGTTCTTAATAGTCATCTATAACACAATCCTAATTCAAAGTTCTCCAAACATTATTTATTGTCGGTGAAAATTGGGAGTTCGTGTGACACAGTTGCAACGTACCCTCGAAATCACGACTTCATCAAACTCAACATTAAATCAATGAAAATTCAACATTCACGAAAACAGATAGAAAATAAAGGTTATTAATAGCTATCTACAACACAATACTAAATCAAAGTTCTCCAAACATGGTTGATTATGTCTGAAAAATGGGAATTCACGTGACAAAGCTACAACTCGGCCTTAACATTAGGTTTTCGTCGAACTCAACATTAAATTGACGAAAAATCAACATTCACAAAAACAGATAGAAAATAAAGATTATTAAAAGTCGTCTACAACATAATCTTAAATCAAAGTTCTCTAAAGATGATTGAGTATGGGTGATGGGAGTTCACATGACATAGTTTCAAGATAACCTTAAAATAAAATTTTCAATAAACTCGACATTAAGTCGATGGAAATTCAAAATTCACAAAAACTGATAGAAAATAAAGGTTCTTAATAGTCATTGAAAACACAATCCTCTATCAAAGTTCTCCAAATATGGTTGATTGTGGGTGAAAAATGGGAATTTGCGTGACACAGCAGCAATGAAGCCTTAAAATCACGTTTTTTGTCAAATTCAACATTTAATCAATAGAAACTGAACATTCACAAAAATGAATACAAAATAAAGGTTCATTATAGTCATCTACAACATAATCCTAAATCAAATTCTCCCAATATGGTTAATTATGTGTGAAACATGGGAGTTCGCGTGACATAGCTAGAATGTAGCCTTATAATTAGGTTTTCATTGAACTTGACATTAAATCATTGGAAATTCAACATTCACGAAAACCAATAGAATATAGAGTTTCTTAATAGTCATCTATAACACAATCCTATCAAAAATTTCTCCAAACATGGTTGATTATGGGTGAAAAATGCGAGTTTGTTGACACATTTGCAACACAGCCTTAAAATTAGGTATTCATAGAACTCGACCTTTAATCGATGAAAATTTAAACATTCGCAAAAACCAATAGAAAATAAATGTTCTTAATAGTCTTCTTGTAACACCCCACCATGCAACCCTAGAGGATGATGCAAATAACTACTTAAACAGGGTTTTTTTTTTTTCTTTAAGTACAATTAATAAACAAGTTCACTTTCCAATGCAACCATCCCCTAAGGTTAAGAGACTGAAACTAATTAACAAGCCACAACAACAACATGAATAAAAACCATAACATTTATCTACTCAAGATAATAAGTACGCATACATTCCATACAAGTTAAATTACATCAAAGCATAATAGATAACTTTAAAACTCATTTATCCATAGTTAAATATTACAATTACATCTCTCATTCCCTGAATGAGGAAAATCCAATGAATAAGGTTACAGTTACAAGATCCACCTTGATAACAAGAGGGGTAAATAATACAAATCAACTGATATGTTATACAACAAGAACTGATACAGAAACCCACGAGCTCTCCAACTAGAAGTCTTGTCCACATGAACATGAAGATCGCCCAATGGATTTAGGTACACGCCACCCAACCAAGTGGAACCCAGAGGCCCACCCCCCATGCTAGGAGATAGTAACCAGGAATCCTAGTCAGAACCATCTACCTCTAGACACAGGCTAACACCACTGAACCAAATTGACACATCCAATCACATGTACCACACAAGCACATCACAAGTACAACCCAAGTACTACATACATATAGCATAAGTACACCAAAAGTACAACTCAAGAGCATTATGAGTAACACACAAGGACAACTCTACATGGTCACATTGCTTCCAGAAATAAAGCAAAACAAGTATGTTAAGAGAACCATACACATAATAATCGAATACCAACTATGGTCACAACAGGTATGTTACGGAAACCATACCCACAATATAACAAAGGCCGACTGTTGTCCTAGATAGAGTGTCATCGCATAGCTCATCATGGGTTATCCTTGGGAATCTTCACAGGCTTCGGCCCCCACAAGAAAAGGTTATCTTGGTGACCTTTACCGAATCTTGGCCCCCATACTCACTCATGCGGAGCCAAATACCTTTCGTACAGGCAAGATAGATGACCTTTCCATTACAAGCCTTCCCATCTCATCCCAAGCCTAACCGAGCACTTAGGTCCATGAGTGAGGCATTAAAATCTTGATTAGTGAGAAGTTAGTCCTAAACTTCTAGGTATTGTTTTAGTTATCACTTGATTAAATAACTTTAATGATTTATCCTTGACACCACTTTAGGTGTCAGCCCTTGTTACAAGCCACTCTTCTACTGGACAACACACACACACCATCCAAGCATCTATGGAACCAAGGTGCAACAAACAAGATAACACGTCCACTCCTTTCTCAGCAGTCGACAAAGATGAACCCATCTCCAAACACTCGAGGTAACTTCAATAACAAAAAACGGCTCCTGACAACTCCTAACAAGGAGACACACATTATAAAAATTCACTCCTTTCTCAGGAGGCAACAAGATAAAACCACATAACAAGGTCACTCCAAATAAGGAGACACAGATCCCATAATCCACTCCTAAACCAGGGAGGTACCAACATCCCCATTCATGGAAACTGGGTACTAACATAGACACAACCTCATCCACTATCAAGAGAAATCACAACAAGTTGACATCCCAAAACGACAACCCAAAACTGGAAATCTCAACTAGAAGACTTACAATATAATGACTCAATTTCCCAAATGATGACAAGAACAGATAAAAGTCAAAACGAGAATTAAATTTGCTTTGGATATTCTAAATTCATTCCTCATTGAATTATGTAATTCATTACCTTGATAAAACTGAATTAAGAAATTATCTTTTCAGATAAGGGAGAAATTAACACTAATCTTTAATTCCCTAATTTCTCTTAATATAATAAGCATTTCCAACTATTCAGAAAATAACATTTTTAAATAAATAAATACTCTCTCTCTTCGACAAAATCATTAACTTATTTAACATCGATCTAATATTCCATCTGATATATTATTTCTAAAATAAACTCAATAGTTTGATTGAGAGAACAACGTTTTCCTTTTCACAAACACATTTACATCGTGTGATTAATTTAAATCAATGTTTAATTCCCTCAATTAAACTTACAATTTGCCATTGAATAAAATGCCATTTTCCTATACCAATAAATTTATGCCACCACAATAACCATATGTTTCAACAACAAAGATAATAATATTTTAATATTATAAGTTATAATATAAAATATTATAAAAGAAATATTTTAATATTACAATCTATAAAACACCAAATATTATATATAATATTAAAATATATATTAATATTTTAATGCTATAAAAATACAATATTAAAATATTAAATATATTTTAATATTATAAATTTATTAATACTAAAAATATTAAATATATTTTAATACATATATAAAAAGAAAAAGACCCGAAATTAAAAAGTCCAACATTCATTTCGGGGCATGTTCAAAACTGGGGCCGCATTTCACTTAGGGTTAGGCGGCCAAAGGTGGGCGGCATGGCTTATATAGCCAACCTACCCTAGGCCAACTGTGGGTAACACAGTCGGCTCCCTCTAAAGGGCGTTGGTTGTGTTACACACAGCCAAGCCCGGATGCAAGGCGCGGTCGACGCAACAGTGGGGAAGGGAGTGGGGTGCGGAGCGGGGAGGAGGCTGCGGAGCGATGGCGGTAGAGACTGGGGGGAACACGTGGGGTGCGTTGGGCGCGGCTCCCCACAATGCCTCCCATGGCAACTATGGGTCAAGCCACCCCCAGCCCCCACAAACCCTTGCCCCACAAAAGGAAACTACGGATTTCGTTTTCCGCGCACCACACATGGCCAAAAAAATTTTTAAAAAGGATTTTTAACCACATAACACTTCCCCTTTTCAAAATGAAATATAAATAATTATCTATATTATTTTTATAAAAACCTCATATGAAATATACAATCAAATTGAGCAATTAATTTTTAAACAAGATCAGCCACAACCATAATTTCAATATTTTTTTGAAGAAGCTCATTTCTAAACCAGGGTTTTCAAATTATTTTTTTAATCAACACTAAAATTGTGAAACCTTTCAACAAGAACAATTTAAATGAGAAGAAAACTTGAATCCTCAATAAGCTTGCAAGGTTAACCATGGAGCTCTATATTCCTCTTCCGATCCCAGCTCCTCCAAGAAATCCATCTTCTCCTCCAAAACCCAAAAAATCCTTCTCTTCTCCATTTTTCATCTTTTTTTCCCAAAATTATCCAAAAATCTCATATCCTCAAAAATGAAAAAAAAAAATCTTTTTAACCCCCAAAGTCAAACTTTTTAAAATATCTCTAAATATCTCAGTTTATATTTTGCATTTAATTTTTTTTTCCAAAAATAGAAATTTAAATCATTTTGTTTGATTTTCAATCTTAATTTAATTTCAAAATATCTATAATTTCCAAAATGTATAAATATTCAAAATGAATAATCCAATTCATTTCAACACAATAATATAATTTAACACAATCTAATTTAATTAAATAATAAAATAATCTTAACCTAAGATTAAATCATTTTATTAATTAATAAATCAAACACATCTCTAATGTTATAACCCGATTAATATAATCAATAAATTAAATACCAAACACCATTTAATTGCCTCTTTCTAACTTGAATTTAAATAACGAAGAGAGAGAAGAATAATCAAAGCAACACAACCTGACAAACAACTGACGACATACAAGGACTAGGGTGACGAATTGGCATAGAAACCTAGCTACTATCTCCCAATCAAATACCGTTGGGTATTGAACATGCTCTCACCTGTGAAACCAAGTGGAGTGGATGTCCTGTAACTGTCAACCTGCAAATCAAGTAACAACAACATATAGTATAAACAACATAAAATACACACCGTGAAGAGGAAATCACGAGATCGTAGGGCACTCACAAGCAAGTGATGTGATCCATCCCCTTCACCAATACACTGCAAATAATTGACAAATCTAACATACTAGTATAATCCAAAGCATAATCATTTTTAATTCAATTATCCACTATGCTAATCCAAAGCATGACATAATGCTAACATTAAAAGAATAAACCATCACACTAAAATATACCATTCACATCGCTTTACAAATAGCGATCAAACAACAATTGAGTTCCAAGGTCAAAGCACTAACAAAGAATAAGGACTAATCAAATAGAAAAATTGTTCGATCAAAAGAGCAAAACGGAGGGGTCTTACACTTCTACAACACAGTTCGAAATCAAAGTTCTCCAAACATGGTTCAATGTGGGTGAAAAATTAGAGTTCGTGTGAGAAAGCTACAACATAGCCTTAAAATAATCTTTTAGTTTAACTCGAGATTAAACCGATGGAAATTCATCATTCACAAAAATTGAAAAAAACTAAAGGTTCTTAATAGTCATCTACAACACAATCCTAATTCAAAGTTCTCCAAACATTATTTATTGTCGGTCAAAATTGGGAGTTCATGTGACACAGCTGCAACGTAACCTTAAAATCACAATTTCATCAAACTCAACATTAAATCAATGAAAATTCAAAATTCATGAAAATTGATAGAAAATAAAGGTTATTAATAGTAATCTACAACACAATACTAAATCAAAGTTCTTCAAACATGGTTGATATGTCCGAAAAATGGGAATTCACGTGACAAAGCTGCAACTCGGCCTTAAAATTAGGTTTCCATCGAACACAACATTAAATCGATGAAAAATCAACATTCACGAAAACCAATAGAAAATAAAGATTCTTAATAGTCATCTACAACACAATCCTAAATCAAAGTTTTCCAAACATGGTTGATTGAGGGTGAAAAATGGGAGATCGCGTGACACAGCTGCAATGTAGCCTTGAAATCATGATTTGGTCAAACTCGACATTAAATCCTTGAAAATTCAACATTCACAAAAATCGATAGAAAATAAATATTTTAATAGTCATCTATAACAAAATCGTAAATCAAAATTCTCCAAACATGATTGATTGTCGGTGAAAAGTGGGAGTTTGCATGACACAATTTCAAGATAACCTTAAAATAATGTTTTCAATAAACTCAACATTAAAACAATGGAAATTCAAGATTCACGAAAACTGATAGAAAATAAAGGTTCTTAATATTTATTTAAAACACAATCCTCTACCAAAGTTCTCCAAACATGGTTGATTGTGGGTGAAAAATTGGAATTCGCGTGACACAACTGCAATGTAGCCTTATGATCATGTTTTTTGTCAAACTCAACATTTAATGAATAGAAAATGAACATTCACGAAAACGAATACAAAATAAAGGTTCATTATAGTCATCTAAAGCATAATCCTAAATCAAAGTTCTCCAAAAATGGGTAATTATGCGTGAAACATGGAAGTTCACGTGACATACTTGGACTGTAGCCTTATAATCAGGTTTTCATTGAACTCGACCTTAAATCATTGGAAATTCAACATTCACGAAAACCAATAGAATATAGAGATTCTTAATAGTCATCTATAACACAAACCTAACAAAAATTTCACCAAATATGGTTGATTGTGGGTCACAAATGCGAGTTCGGTGACACATTTGCAATGCAGCCTTAAAATTAGGTATTCATCAAACTCGACATTTACTCGATGGAAATTAAACATTCGCGAAAACCAATAGAAAATAAATGTTCTTAATAGTCTTCTACAACACAATCCGAAATCAAAGTTCTCCAAAAATGGTTGAATATGGGTGAAAAATGAGAGTTCGCGTGAGAAAGCTACAACACAGCCTTAAAATAAAGTTTTAGTTTAACTCGAGATTAAATCAATGAAAATTCAACATTCACAAAAATTGATAAAAATTAAAGTTTCTTAATAGTCATCTACAACACAATCCTAATTCAAAGTTCTCCAAACATGATTTAATGTCGGTGAAAATTGGGAGTTTGTGTGACATAGCTGCAACGTACCCTTGAAATCACGATTTCATCAAACTCAACATTAAATCCATGAAAATTCAAAATTCACGAAAACTGATAGAAAATAAAGGTTATTAATAGTTATCTACAACACAATACTAAATCAAAGTTCTTCAAACATGGTTGTTTATGTATAAAAACTGGGAATTCACGTGACAAAGCTGTAACTCGGCCTTAAAATTGGGTTTCCGTCGAACTCAACATTAAATCGATGAAAAATCAACATTCATGAAAACCAATAGAAAATTAAGATTCTTAATAGTCATCTACAACACAATCCTAAATCAAATTTTTCCAAACATGGTTGATTGTGGGTGAAAAATGGAGATCGCTTGACATAGCTGCAACATAGCCTTGAAATCATGATTTGGTCAAACTCGACATTAAATCTTTGAGAATTCAATATTCACAAAAACTGATAGAAAATAAAGGTTATTAATAGTTATCTACAAGACAATCCTAAACAAAGATCTTCAAACATGGTTGATTATAACTTAAAAAATGGGAGTTCACGTGACAAAACTACAACTTAGCCTTAAAAATAGTTCTTCGTCGAACTCAACATTAAATCAATGAAAATTCAAAATTCACAAAAATCAATAGAAAATCAATATTTTAACAGTCATCTATAACATAATTGTAAATCAAAATTCTCCAAACATGATTGATTGTGGGTGAAAAATGGGAGTTCGCATGACACAATTTCAAGATAACTTTAAATTAATGTTTTCAATAAACTCGACATTAATTCAGTGGAAATTCGAGATTCATGAAAACTGATAGAAAATAAAGGTTCTTAATAGTCATTTAAAACACAATCCTCTATCAAATTTCTCCAAAAATGGTTGATTGTGGGTGAAAAATGGGAATTCACGTGACACAGCTGCAATGTAGCCTTATAATCATGTTTTCATTGAACTCGACATTAAATAATTGGAAATTCAACATTCACGAAAACCAATAGAATATAGAGATTCGTAATAGTCATCTATAACACAAACCTAACAAAAATTTCTCCAAACATGGTTGATTGTGTGTGAAAAATCTGAGTACGTTGACACATTTGGAACATAGCCTTAAAATTAGGTATTCATTGAGCTCAACATTTAATCGACGGAAATTAAACATTCGCGAAAACCAATAGAAAATAAATATTCTTAATAGACTTCTACAACACAATCCGAAATCAAAGTTCTCCAAACATGGTTGAATGTGGGTGAAAAATTAGAGTTCGTGTGACAAAGCTACAACATAGCCTTAAAATAAAGTTTTAGTTTAACTCGAGATTAAATCGATGGAAATTCAACATTCATAAAAATTGATAAAAATTAAAGGTTCGTAATAGTCATCTACAACACAATCCTAATTCAAAGTTCTCCAAACATGATTTATTGTTTGTGAAAATTGGGAGTTCGTGTGACACAGCTACAACATACCCTTGAAATCACGATTTCATCAAACTCAACATTAAATCAATGAAAATTCAGCATTCACGAAAACTGATAGAAAATAAAGGTTATTAATAGTTATCTACAACACAATACTAAATCAAAGTTCTTCAAACATGGTTGATTATGTCTGAAAAATTGGAATTGATGTGACAAAGCTGCAACTCAACCTTAAAACTAGGTTTTCGTCGAACTCAACATTAAATCGACGAAAAATCAACATTCACAAAAACTGAGAGAAAATAAAGATGATTAAACATCATCTACAACACAATCCTAATTCAAAGTTCTCCAAACATGATTTATTGTCGGTGAAAATTTGGAGTTCGTGTGACACAGCTGCAACATACCCTTGAAATCACGATTTCATCAAACTTGTAAGGCCCCACCTTACATGCGATTAGTAAATCTCTAATATGTTGTATGTGATCCTAAATAGATGGTGAGATGTATTATGGATGACAAATAGTGTGATTATTTGATAATATTCTTGCTTTTCATTTTGACATTTTACTTATGCTACCATGAATGTAAGACCCTGTTTCGTAACCCCCATTTTATTTCAATCAAACAAGTAGTTAGATGATAATTATGATGAAATGAATGATAAAAATATTTTTAGGATTCATGGGCATTTACCTTGATTTAATTATGATAGATGCACTTGTGAATTTTTGGATGTACCTTGAAAGAGTTGGGTTCTTTGGTAAATGGTTCATCGTTAATGTTATAGGAGTTTAATATGAATTACTAAGGTAGTAAACAAAATGATGGAGTAATTATTTTATTGACTATATTCTTGTATTGGAGTAAGTGTGTAGTTCCTTTGATTATAATGAAAATTGAATCATTAGGTTTATTTGATGTATTAATGAATAAATAATTCATGAGTGAAAATTATGTGAAATGGATTAGTTAATAATATGAATATATGATCTAATCATGCTGACATTGGTAATGTGCAGGAATCAAATATACAAATAGGAGGATGGATAAATATTGGAATCAAATCAAATACATCTTTGGGAAGTTCTAAGTGTATCCCTATTTGACTTAGAGGGGTTCGAAGTTTTATTATTGACTGGGTGATTATGTTTGAGTAGAATCCAATTGTAAGACATGTGATGTGAGTTTGGTTGGGGTTTGAACCCTTGGTTAGGAGCAAAATTCGTATGGATTCTTGTGTGGGTTTTAAAAGGGGATTATTGAGTCAATTTCCTTGGTTTTTGAACAAGAATAGACCCCTAGGACATATACCTATGGGTTTTGAACCTTTTTGACGTGTGAACTTGTCCTTGGAGTGTGAAAAGACCCCTCAAAAGTCTACATTCATGAATGTGGCAAATGCAAAAAGTGTTGGGGCTTGGGAAGAGTGACTTGTCACTCTCAACCTCCCAATCCCCAAAAGTTCTTGGAATTGGCACAAGACTCACACATGTGTGAGGACTTGTGGGAAAGAGTGTAGGTTTGGAGGATTCATATATACCTAAAGAAGGTGGAAGATTTGGCCATTGCCCACTTCTCCTTTTGGAGAACTTGTGAAGTGAAGAAAATAAGGAGGGAGTTGGATGAAAGAATAATAGACCAAGGAAAGTAGCTTATAGAGAGATAAGTCATTTTTTCTCCATTTCTTACTCTTAGTATTGGTAGAGATAGCTTGATCTATGAATTGAATCACAAGTAAGATTGTTTAAGGGATATATTTGAGTGATGTGTTGTATAATGAGCAAGCTTGTCATAGCACTAAGCTCTCACCATTGATTTCCATGGTGTATAATGTATTTCTTGCTTGGGGGTATGGCTAGAGCCCATGAGGCTCCATGATGTCATTACGGTAGGGTGGAGAGCAAGGCTTAATGTAATGGTTTGCAATGTACTTTGTTTTCAACAAGGATGAAAGTTTAAATAGTATTTGTTGTAATATGAAACAATGGAAAGAACAACCATTCATGTTTTATTGTTGTTTCAAGAAAAAGAAAAACAAAAGTATTTTGTGAAATATATCAAAATAAAAACTCAAATGAGAAGGGCGATTTCACTAGTATGCTAACCATCAAATATATGAATGTTATTTGAAATATTGTTTTTCTAGTACATTGTTGCATTGAGAAAATTGATTCAAGAGGAAAATAAAAGTTTCTTTTTCTAATTATTATGATAGGTATTAAGAGGATTTTGAGCTAAATGGTTGTAACAACCATGATATTAAATATAAGATTGTGGGCTCATTTAAGTTGCACATGTAGATATACAAATATTGGAAGGAAACTGATCATCCATTCATAAGCTTTCAAGGGTCCCCTTAAGAATCTTAATGTCAAATTATGAAAAAATAGATGAAAATGTTTAAAACAAAATGAATAATTTTTCTTTTCTATGAAAATTAATTAAAAATATATATTATGAAAAAAAGGAATATGTGTGTGCTTATTAATAAATATATAAGATCAAGCACTCATTATATGTGTTGTCTATAAGTGTTCTATATTCTACCAGGTGCTTCCTTCTATATATATTTGAATATGGAATATAACTGAACTCAATATATACATACATCTTATGTATATAAGTATACAATCAATCAATATGATCCAATAACATTACTGTTTCTTTTTATCATAAAAGCTGCCTTGATTTCCAAATGAGACAGGTCTCTATTTCTTTGAATGAAAAAAAATATATATAAAGCATGTGCCCAGCACATGACTTGCGCACCCTAAGGGAGAGGCTCGACCCCAGGGGGTCGTGGCCTCTCACAGTCCACAGCCTGCAAAGGCCACGAGCTCCCTTGGAGGCCGACGCCCCCCTCACTTCTATGTGTGTGATCCATCACAATAGTAAGACATTGAAACACATATATTTAACCTTATGTGCTCACATTTTTTATTTTTGAACAGCAGTTAAGCATGGAAGCTGCAAAATAGAAAAATAAATACCAACAGAAGAAAAAGGTAATGAAATAATATCTATAAAACTCTGCTCATAGTGATCGCCTTCCATGAGAGGGTTGCTAGTCACCATATATTGTAATAGGTATAATATTCCTGCCAGAAACTAGCTAGAAGTAGCAATATAAAATGAAACATAATAGTCACCAACTGGGTAGGGGTCAGTGTAACCAAGAACCCTATCATTAAAGCATTTCAAACATTTTTCACCACAAGCAAATACCTCAAATAAAAAGAGGGACGCTAAACAATCGAAAAGGAAATTTATCTTTCGAATCTTTCAATGTAATCATATGACAATACAACAGATGCACTAAAGAAAATGCTAAGTCAATGTCATTGATCTCGGTAGTTTGAAGGCTGCAGTTGAGTTTCTACCTTAAGAAATAAATGCTAAGTTGTCCTGGTAGGAGGAGTAATAAAATACGCAGACTCAGACTTGGGTTGGGTAGGGTAGTCCTGGCCAAATTCAATGTCACCTCAAATGTCAGCCCCAAATCGACCCTCAGATTCTCTAAATGTCAGCTCCAAGTTCGATGCACCCTTTGACTGATAGAGACATATCAGTCTACCTATGAATTTCATTATCTTCTTGGCCATGTTTGGTTTACTTGTACGCCATTCAATAGTGGCATTTTTTATCAGTCTTAAATTTGCGTAGCTATTGGGGATTTAGTTACCCTTCACACGTTATCTCTCTCGGTTACCCTCCATCACTCCTTCCCTGTGTGGTTGTAGGCTTAACAAAAATTTAAAAACATAGTTTATACTATCTCCTTTTCTCATAGTAAATAGTAAGGGTGAATGAATCTCAATGCCACCTCTTTCCACCCCTGGGTAAAGTGCAGGCAGCTACGGAGGAAATGGGTGCATTAATAATACAGTTGGGAAACTAATAGCATTATCATGATTGTTACTTATACAAAATCTTATAAAATTTAGATTTCCATATCAATCAAATCTTCCACGGTCGATGGGTAGAGAATCAATTTGCTATAATTTATTTCTTCTGATATACTTATGAATACAAAATATCATCTTTTAAATGTAATAAGATTTACTTGGAAAAAAAATATTTGAAAGATCCCCAAAAGAATCTTAAAGTAAAAAAAAATTAAAAAAAATTCCAAAGCATCAATGCTTCCTGTAATGAAACTAAAATTCTTTCACCAGAGCTTTCCTTTAATTTAAAATAAATAAAAAAATATACTTTTGCTATATAATCACCACCTATGCTGTAAAAATTGTTATTGTCTTAATATCAGTAATGAGATGAGCTTATACTCTTAAGCATCTACATATTGATGCACTGATAATGGTTGATCTCACTAGCAATATGAGACCAGTATATTAACCCACCCACTATAATCTACACATTTGGATATGCCATCTATCGATTACCAAGATCCACAGAGTCTATTATTGCTGACCTGCATAATGAAACATAAGATAAACTAGAAGTTACAGCAGATATAAAATAAATAAATAAATATTCTGAAAATTAATAGAATTGAAATTTAAAGAATTAAACAATATCAGAATTAAAAAAAATAAAATTTAAAAGAGAAATGAAATAAATAAATAAATTATATATACATATATCAAAGGGCACACAACCCTGTGGAAGGCTCCCGCCTTGAAAGAGGTTCTCCTCTTGCAAATAAATAAATAAAATATTCTCCCATTTTATAAAAGAAAATCACACACATTGCATCCGACTATTCAAATCAAAGAAAACAAAATTTCTTGTGATATAACCCTAGCCGCCAAGAAGAAACATTGTTAAAATGAAAGAATGGAATAAGAATGAGGATGGAGAGTGACGATTAGGGTTAAGAGTTAGTTGAGTGCCCTATTTTGGTTAAAATTAAATTTAAGTAGTTTACCTTTAAATGTGATTTTGAGTTTTATTCGGCATGAGATGGAACTAAAATCACTATTAATAATTAGTTTAAAGCCAGGTAATAATGTGACTTTGTAAATGAAAATATATTATATACTATATTTTATCAATTTTTATCATAAATGGGTTATATGAATGGTATTATTATATTATACGAAAAATTATAATATAATATATTAATATTCATAATATACCAATTTGAGGAATGATGTTAATATTTTAGAACTTATTAATAGTCTTATTTAAAGAACTAAGAATATTATTTGGAAGTATCAATGATATCATATGGCTGAAAATAATAGTTAACTAGTTTTATAACATATTTAAAATATTAATGCTGACATGAATGGAAGTATAATTATTAGATATATTAGTCTTAATGATAAAATTAATATAAATTGAAATATTAAATAGATAAAATAATTAATGTGAAAGTACGTGGTATTACAAGGTTCCATTTAAAATAATAGTGGTTTTAACATCCCATTTAGAATACTCATAATATCGAGAGTAAAATTAAAATTTGTCATAATATGTGGATGGTAGTAAGATTTATTAAGGTTTATTTCACAAGTGTAGTAAATAATACTTTTAATGGGTAAAGTTATTTACATTAAGCTGTTTCATTATTCCTTTATTGATACTTGGTAATTTAGTAATAGTGGTAAATATATATTATCCTATAAGAATGGAGAATGATGTTAAGGTACTTAGAAGTAAGTTTGGAATTTGGAAATATCGGTAAATATATAATTAAGGGTAATATTAGTAAATGAAACTGGTAATATTATCTTTATATGTTATAAGTACAGACAATATTAAATTTAAATATTAAGAAACATTAATATTAAATTTTTTAAATGAGGGTGACATTAAGAAATAGTACTAATGTGGCTTATTAAATTTAATATTATAATAAATATTATTATTAAAAAAAAAAAAAAGTTAGTTGTGTTCTTGCCTTAGGTGTAAATTTTGGGCATGACAAAACTCAACATTAAATCAATGAAAATTCAACATTCACGGAAACTGATAGAAAATAAAAGTTATTAATAGTTATCTACAACACAATACTAAATTAAAGTTCTTCAAATATGGTTGATTATGTCTGAAAAATGGTTATTCACGTGACAAAGCTGCAACTCAGCCTTAAAATTAGGTTTCCGTCGAACTCAACATTAAATCGACGAAAAATAAACATTCACAAAAATCGATAGAAAATAAAGTTTATTAAATGTCATCTACAATATAATCCTAAATGAAAATTCCCCAAAGATGGTTGAGTATGGGTGAAAAATGAGAGTTTGCATGACACCTCTGTAACATAGCGTTAAAATTAGGTTTTCATCTAACTCGACAATAAATTGAAGGAAATTCAACATTCACGAAAACAAATAGAAAATAAAGATTCTTAATAGTCATCTACAACACAATCCTAAATCAAAGTTCTCCAAACATGGTTGATTGTGGGTGAGAAATGGGAGATAATAAAGATTCTTAATAGTCATCTACAACACAATCCTAAATCAAAGTTCTCCAAACATGGTTGATTGTGGGTGAGAAATGGGAGATCGCGTGATTCATCTACAACGTAGCCTTGAAATCATCATTTGGTCAAACTAGACATTAAATCCTTGAAAATTCAACATTCACAAAAATCGATAGAAAATAAAGGTTATTAATAGTTATCTACAACACAATCCTAAACAAAGATCTTCAAACATGTTTGATTATAGCTGAAAAATGGGAGTTGACGTGACAAAGCTGCAACTCAACCTTAAAAATATGTTTTCGTCGAACTCAACATTAAATCAACGAAAATTCAAAATTCACAAAAATCGATAGAAAATAAATATTTTCATAGTCATCTATAGCACAATCCTAAATCAAAATTCTACAAACATGATTGATTGTGGGTGAAAAATGGGAGTTCACATCACATAGTTTCAAGATAACCTTAAAATAATGTTTTCAATAAACTCAACATTAAATCGATGGAAATTCAAGATTCACAAAAACTGATAGAAAATAAAGGTTCTTAATAGTCATTTAAAACACAATCCAATATCAAAGTTCTCCAAACATGGTTGATTGTGGGTGAAAAATGGGAATTCATGTGACACAACTTCAATGTAGCCTTAAAATCATGTTTTTCATCAAACTCAACATTCAAGAAAACAAATACAAAATAAAGGTTCATTATAGTCATCTACAACATTATCCTAAATCAAAGTTCTCGAAACATTGTTAATTACACGTAAAACATGGGAGTTCGCGCAACACGATTGGAATGTAGCTTTTATAATCAGGTTTTCATTGAACTCGACATTAAATCATTAGAAATTCAACATTCAAGAAAACCAATAGAAAATAAATGTTCTTAATAGTCTTCTACAACACAATCCGAAATCAAAGTTCTCCAAACATGGTTGAATGTGGGTGAAAAATTAGAGTTCACGTGAGAAAGCTACAACATAGCCTTAAAATAAAGTTTTAGTTTGACTCGAGATTAAATCGATGGAAATTCAACATTCACAAAAATTGATAAAAATTAAAGGTTCTTAATAGTCATCTACAACACAATCCTAATTTGAAGTTCTCCAAACATGAATTATTGTCGGTGAAAATTGGAAGTTCGTGTGACACAGCTGCAACATACCCTTAAAATCATGATTTCATCAAACTCAACATTAAATCAATGAAAATTCAACATTCACGAAAACCGGTAGAAAATAAAGATTATTAATAGTTATGTACAACACAATACTAAATCAGAGTTCTTCAAACATGGTTGATTATGTCTGAAAAATGGGAATTCACGTGAAAAAGCTGCAACTCAGCCTTAAAATTAGGTTTTTGTCGAACTCAACATTAAATCGACAAAAAATTAACATTCACAAAAATCGATAGAAAATAAAGATTATTAAAAGTGATCTACAACATAATCCTAAATCAAAGTTTTCCAAAGATGGTTGAGTATGGGTGAAAACTGGGAGTTTGCATGACACCTCTGTAACATAGCATTAAAATTAGGTTTTCGTCTAACTCGACATTAAATTGAAAGAAATTGAACATTCATGAAAACCAATAGAAAATTAAGATTCTTAATAGTCATCTACAACACAACCCTAAATCAAAGTTCTCCAAACATGGTTGATTGTGGGTGAAAAATGGGAGATCGCGTGAGACAACAACAATGTAGCCTTTAATCTGGTTTTCTTTGAGCTGGACATTAAATCGATGGAAATTCAACATTGACAAAAACCAATAAAAAATAAAGGTTTTTAATAGTCATCCAAACATGGTTTATTGTGGGTGAAAAATGGGAGTTCGTGTGACACAGTTGCAACGTAGCCTTAAAATAAAGTTTTTATTGAACACAACATCAAATTATCGGAATTCTTGAAAACCGATACAAAATAATTGTTCTGAATAGTCATCTACAACACAATCCTATATCAAATCAAGATTTCTTTGATCTTGACATTAAATCAATGGAAATTAAACATTCATGAAAATCGATGGAAAATAAAGGTTCTTAGTAGTCATCTAGAACACTATTCTAAATTAAAGTTCTCCAAACATGGTTGATTGTGGGTGAAAAATGGGAATTCGCATGACACAACTGCAATGTAGCCTTAAAATCACATTTTTCGTCAAACTCAACATTCACGAAAACGAATACAAAATAAAGGTTCATTAGAGTCATCTACAACATAATCCTAAATCAAAGTTCTCGAAACATGGTTAATTATGTGTGAAACATGGGAGTTCACGTGACACTACTGGAATGTAGCCTTGTAATTTCGTCAAACTCGACATTAAATCCTTGAAAATTCAATATTCACAAAAACCGATGGAAAATAAAGGTTATTAATAGTTATCTAAAACACAATCCTAAACAAAGATCTTCAAACATGGTTGATTATAGCTTAAAAAATGGGAGTTCACGTGACAAAGCTGCAAGTCAGCCTTAAAAATAGGTTTTCGTCGAATCAACATTAAATCAATGAAAATTCAAAATTCACAAAAATCGATAGAAAATAAATATTTTAATAGTCATCTATAACACAATCTTAAATACAAATTCTCCAGAAATGATTGATTGTGGGTGAAAAATGGGAGTTCGTTGACACATTTGCAACATAGCCTTAAAATAAGGTATTCATCGAACTCGACATTTAATTGATGGAAATTAAACATTCGCGAAAACCAATAGAAAATAAATGTTCTTAATAGTCTTCTACAACACAATCCGAAATCAAAGTTCTCCGAACATGGTTGAGTGTGGGTGAAAAATTAGAGTTCGCGTGAGAAAGCTACAACATAGCCTTAAAATAAAGTTTTAGTTTAACTCGAGATTAAATCGATGGAAATTCAACATTCACAAAATTTAATAAAAATTAAAGGTTCTTAATAGTCATCTACAACACAATCCTAATTCAAATTTCTCCAAACATGATTTATTATCGATGAAATTTTGGAGTTCCATTGACATAGCTACAACATACCCTTGAAATCATGATTTCATCAAACTCGACATTAAATCCTTGAAAATTCAACATTCACAAAAACTGATACAAAATAAAGGTTATTAATAGTTATCTAGAACAAAATCCTAAACAAAGATCTTCAAACATGGTTGATTATAGCTGATAAAATGGGAGTTCACGTGACAAAGCTGCAACTCAACCTTAAAAATAGATTTTCATCGAATCAACATTAAATCAATGAAAATTCAAAATTCACAAAAATCGATAGAAAATAAATATTTTAATACTCGCCTATAACACAATCCTAAATACAAATTCTCCAAACATGATGGATTGTGGGTGAAAAATGGGAGTTCGCAGGACACAGTTTCAAGATAACCTTAAAATAATGTTTTCAATAAACTCGACATTAAATCAATGGAAATTCAAGATTCACGAAAACTGATAGAAAATAAAGGTTCTTAATAGTCATTTAAAACACAATCCTCTATCAAAGTTCTTCAAACATGGTTGATTGTGGGTGAAAAATGGGAATTTGTGTGACATAGCTGCAATGTAGCCTTAAAATCACGTTTTTCGTCAAACTCAACATTTAATCAATGGAAAATCAACATTCACGAAAATGAATAAAAATTAAAGGTTCATTATAGTCATCTACAACATAATCCTAAATCAAAGTTCTCCAAACATGGTTAATTATGCATGAAACATGGGAGTTTGTGTGACACAGATGGAATGTAGCCTTATAATCAGGTTTTCATTGAACTCGACATTAAATCATTAGAAATTCAACATTCACGAAAACCAATAGAATATACAGACTCTCAATAGTCATATATAACACAAACCTAACAAAAATTTCTCCAAACATGGTTGATTGTTGGTGAAAAATGCGAGTTCGTTGACACGTTTCCAACGTAAACTTAAAATTAGGTATTCATCGAACTCGACATTTAATCGATGAAAATTAAACATTCGCGGAAAATAATAGAAAATAAATATTCTTAATAGTCTTCTACAACACAATCTGAAATCAAAGCTCTCCAATCATGGTTGAATGTGGGTGAAAAACTAGAGTTCGTGCGAGAAAGCTACAACATAACTGTAAAATAAAGTTTTAGTTTAACTCGAGATTAAATCGATGGAAATTCAACATTCACAAAAATTGATAAAAATTAAAAGTTCTTAATAGTCATCTACAACACAATCCTAAATCAAAGTTCTCCATACATGGTTGATTGTTGGTGAAAAATGGGAGATCGCTTGACACAGCTGCAATGTAGCCTTGAAATCATGATTTGGTCAAATTCGACATTAAATCCTTGAAAATTCAACATTCACAAAAACCGATAGAAAATAAAGGTTATTAATAGTTATCAACACAATCCTAAACAAAGATCTTCAAACATGGTTGATTATAGCTAAAAAAATGGGAGTTCACATGACAAAGCTGCAACTCACCCTTAAAAATAGGTTTTTGTCGAACTCAACATTAAATCAATAAAAATTCAAAATTCACAAATATTGATAGAAAATAAATATTTTAATAGTCATCTACAACACAATCCTAAATCAAAATTCTCCAAACTTGATTGATTGTGGGTGAAAAATGGGAGTATGCATGACACAGTTTCAAGATAACCTGAAAATAATGTTTTCAATAAACTCGATATTAAATCGATGGAAATTCAAGATTCACGAAAATTGATAGAAAATAAAGGTTCATAGTAGTAATTTAAAACACAATCCTCTATCAAAGTTCTCCAAACATGGTTGATTGTGGGTGAAACATGGGAATTCGCGTGACACAGATGCAATGTAGCCATAAAATCACGTTTTTGGTCGAACTCAACATTTAATCAATGGAAGGTCAACATTAACGAAAATGAATACAAAATAAAGGTTCATTATAGACATCTACAACATAATCCTAAATCAAAGTTCTCCAAACATGATTAATTATGTGTGAAACATGGGAGTTCATGTGACACAGATGGAATGTAGCCTTATAATCAGGTTTTCATTGAACCCGACATTAAATCAATGGAAATTCAACATTCACGAAAACCAATAGAATATAGAGATTCTTAATAGTCGTCTATAACACAAACCTAACAAAAGTTTCTCCAAACATGGTTGATTGTGGGTGAAAAATGCGAGTTCGTTGACACATTCACAACGTAGCGCTAAAATTAGGTATTCATCGAACTCGACACTTAATCAATGGAAATTAAACATTCGTGAAAACCAATAAAAAATAAATGTTTTTAATAGTCATCTACAACACAATCCTAAATCAAAGTTTTCCAAACATGATTGATTGTTGGTGAAAATGGGAGTTTGTGTGACAAAGCTGAAACATAGCCCTAATATGAATTTTCATCGATCTCAACATTTAATTGATGGAAATTCAACATTCACGAAAACCAATAGAAAATCAATGTTCATAATAATCATCTACAACATAATCCTCAATCAAAGTTCTCCAAAAATGGTTGATAATGCGTGAAAAGTGGGTGTTCGCATGACATGTCTAGAACATAGCGTTGAAATTAGGTTTTCATTGAACTCGACATTAAATCGATGGAAATTGAAAATTCACAAAACTGGTATAAAATAAAGGTTCTTAATAGTCATCTACAACATATTCCTAAATCAAAGTTCTTCAAACACAAATGATTATGGGTTAAAAATAATAAAAAATAATGGATTTTAATAGTCATCCAAAACATATTCTTAAATCAAAGTTCTCCAAACACGGTTGATTATGGGTGAAAAATGGGACTTCGTAAGACACTTTTGCAACGTAGCCTTGAAATCCGGTTTTCGTTGAACTCGACATTTAATCGTTGGAAATTCAACATTCACAAAATCCGATAGAAAATAAACGTTCTTATAAGTCATCTACATTTTAATTTTAAATAAAAGTTCTCTAAACATGGTTGACTGTGGGTAAAAACTGAGAGTTCACGTGACATAGTTGCAATGTTGCCTTGAAATAAGGTTTTCGTCAAACTTGACATTAAATTGATGAAAATTCAACATTCACGAAAATTGATAGAAAAAAAAAGGTTCTTAACAATCATCTATAACATAATCCTAACTAAAAATTCACCAAACATGGTTGATTGTGGGTGATAAATGAGAGTTCGCGTGACACGGCTGCAACATAGCCTTAAAATTAGGTTTTCGTGAAACTCGACATTAAATCAATGGAAATGCAACATTCACGACTACCAATAGAAAAGAAAATTTCTTACAGTCATCTAAAACACAATCCTAAATCACAGTTCTCCAAACATGGCTTTTTGTGGGAGAAAATTGTGAGTTCGCGTGACATAACTGCAATATAGCCTTAACGGTTTTTGCTGAATTCGACATTAAATTGATGGAAATTCAACATTCACAAAAATTGATAAAAAATAAAGGCTCTTAATATTCATCTACAACACAATCCTAAATGAAATTTATCCAAACATGGTTGATTGTGGGTCAGAAATGAGAATTCACAAACACAGCTGCAACATACCCTAAAAATTAGGAATAGCTGTAAGGTAGCCTAAAAATCAAGTTTTTGTCGAACTTGACATTAAATCGATGGAAATTCAACATTCACAAAAACCAATAGAAAATAATTCTTAATGGTCATCTACAACACAATCCTAAATCGAAGTTATCCAAACATCGTTGATTGTGGGTGAACAATGGGAGTTCATGTGAGACAACTGCAAACCTAGCCTTAAAATCAAGTTTTCATGAAACTCCACATTAAATCGATGGAGATTCGACAATTACAAAAATCGATAGAAAATAAAGGTTCTTAATAGTCATTCACAACACAGTCCTAAATCAAACTTATCCAAACATGGTTAATTGTGGGTGAAAAATGGGAGTTCGCGTGACACAACTACAACGTAGCCTTGAAATCAGGTTTTCTTTAAACTCGACATTAAATCCATTGAAATTCAACATTCACAAAAATTGATAAAACATAAAGGTTTTTAACAATCATCTACAACACAACCCTAAATCAAAGTTATCCAAACATGGTTGATTTTGCGTGAGAAATGGGAGTTCACGTGACACAACTGCATCGTAGCCTTAAAATCAAGTTTTCGTCGAACTCGACATTAAATCGATGGAAATTCAACGTTCATGAAAACTCATAGAGAATAAAGGTTCTTAATAGTCATCTACAACACAATCCTAAATCAAAGTTCTCAAAAAATGATTCATTGTGGGTGAAAAATGGGAGTTCACGTGATAAAGCCGCAACATAGCCTTAAAATCAGGTTTTCGTCAAACTCGACATTAAATCGATGGAAATTGAACATTCACTAAAACCGATAGAAAATAAATGTTGTTAATAGTCATCTTCAACACAATAGAAAATAAAAGTTTTCCAAACCAAATATGGTTGAATGTGAGTGAAAAATGGGAGTTTGCGTGACAGCGGCAACGTAGCCTTAAAATCAGGTTTTCATCGAACTCGACATTAAATCGAAGCAAACTCAACTTTCACGATAAAAAATAGAAAATAAAGGTTTCTAATAGTCATCCACAACACAATCCTAAATAAAAGTTCTCCAAATATTGTTGATTGTGGGTGAAAATTCAAAGTTCGTGTGACACAACTACAACTAGGCCTTTAAATCAAGTTTTCGTTGAAATAAACATTAAATCGATGGAAATTCAACATTCACGAAAATCGATAGAAAATAAAGGTTCTTAATAGTAATCTACAACACAATCCTAAATAAGAGTTCTCCAAACATGGTTGATTATGGGTGAAAACTAGGAGTTCGCGTGACAAACCTGCGAGGTAGCCTTAAAATTAGGTTTTCATCGAACTCAACATTTAATCGATGGAAATTCAACATTCATGAAAACCAATAGAAAATAAAGGTTCCTAATAGTCATATACAACATATTCATAAATCAAAGCTCTCCAAACATGGTTGATTATGCGTGAAACAAGGGAGTTCATGTCATGTCTGAAACATAGCCTTCAAATAAGGTTTTCATCTTACTCGACATTAAATTGATGGAAATTCAACATTCATGAAACCTTATAGAAAATAAAGGTTCTTAATAGTCATCTACAAAATAATCCTAAATTAAAGTTCTCCAAACTTGGTTGATTATGGGTAAAAAATGGGAGTTCGCATGATACAACTACATCATAGCCTTAAAATTAGGTTTTCGTTGAACTCGACAACAAATCATTGGAAATTTAGCATTGAAAAAAATCGATAGAAAAGAAAGCTTCTTAATAGTGATCTACACCTTAATCCTAAATAAAAGCTATCCAAATATGGCTGATTGTTGGTGAAAAATTGGAATTCGTATGACATAGCTACAACATAGCCTTAAAATCAGGTTTTCGTCAAACTCGACAATAAATCGATGAGAATTCAACATTCATGAAAATCGATAGAAAATAAAGGTTCTTAATAGTCACTATCTACAACACAACCCTAAATAAAAGTTCTCTAAACATGGTTGATTGTGGGTGAAAAATGGGAGTTCGCCTGACACAGTTGCAACATAGCTTTAAAATTAGGTTTTCTTCGAACTCAACATTAAATTGACGGAAATTGAACATTCACGATAACCTATAGAAAATAAAGGTTCTTGAGTGCTGCCACAATAATGGGTTACACTTTTTGGGACATCCTGATTTTTGCTGAAATCACATATTTTTAGAAAATATAATGATTTAAGCCTTAAAAAGGTTCCATTTAAAGGGTTTTAATTGAAGAGGGTTTGATCAAACCCACTTATATCAAACCCCCTTGGATATAAAGCTACTAGTTTTAAACCATACCTATAATGGAGTCTCCTCTACACCTATCAAAATGCTGTTAAAAAACCACTTTTGATTTACCTTTTAGGGGATCAAATAAATTTATTAATTTTTTTTTTTTGTAAACATATAGTCCTTATTATAAGCTTCCCAAAAAGTATAATTTTAAATATATTTAATTTTATTTTTTATTTCTTGTGAATGTAGGTTTTCTAATGAACATCGAAGTCTTTATTTCACACATACAAAAAAAAGAATAAGTTAATTCAAATGAATACAAAAAAATTTATGCAGCTGAAAGTATAATATATCCAAATTATAATTACTCTGAATTAGAAAATTAATAAAAAAATATATATGCAACAAAAAATTATGAAAAAATATCCATCCCCTAGATAATGGTGTGAAAACACTATATATAAAAAATTAGAATTGTATGATTTCTATAAAAAACAGTTATGCAGCCGAAACTAAGCATCAGTTTTTGAAAATGATGTTTAGTAAAAAAAATAAGTTAATAAAAACTACATAAAATAATTCAGAATTTATTTTTTAATTTTCTTAAAAAATATAATTAGATTCTCAATACAAACTATCACAAATAACTAGTTTTCTTCATCTTCAAATTCTTAATGGTTTAGCTTCTATAGGCGTACGAAAGTGAAGATCTGGTGAAAAATGTTGATTTCAATGTCAAGTTTGGCCAAAAAGTGTAACCCATTATTGTGGGATCACCCTCTTAATAGTCTTCTACAACACAATTCTAAATCAAAGTTCTCCAAACATGGTTGATTGTGTGTGAAAATTGGGAGTTCGCATGACACAGCTGCAACAGAGCCTTAAAATTAGGTTTTCATCGACCTCGACATTAAATCGATGGCAATTCAACATTCACGAAAATTGATAGAAAACAAAGGTTCTTAGTACTCATCTACAACACAATCCTAAATCAAATTTCTCCAAACAAAGTTGATTATGGGTCAAAAAATGGGGGTTCATGTGACACAGCTGCAACATATCTTTAAAATCAAGTTTTCTTTGAACTCAACATTAAACGGATGAAAATTCGACATTCACGAAAACCTATAGACAAAAAAGGTTCTTAATAGTCATCTACAACACAGTCCTAAATCAAAGTTCTCCAAACATGGTTGATTGTGGGTGAAAAATGGTAGTTTGAATGACACAGTTGCAATGTAGCAATAAAATTAGGTATTCATCAAACTCGACATTAAATTGATGGAAATTCATTATTCACGAAAACCGATAGAAAATTAAGCTTCTTAATAGTCATCTACAACACAATCTTATACCAAAGTTCTGCAAACATGGTTGCTTATGGGTGAAAAATGGGAGTTCGTGTCACATAGATGTAACGTAGGCTAAATATCAAATTTTCTTTGATCTCGAAATGAAATCGGTGAAATTTCAACATTCATGAAAACCGATAAAAAATAAAGGTTCTTAATAGTTATCCTCAGTAGAATCCTCAATAAAGTTCTCGAAACATGTTGGATTATGGGTGAAAATGGTATTTTGTGTGACAAATTTTCAACGTATGCATAAAATTATTGATTTCCTCAAACTCAACATTAAATTGATTGAAATTCAACATTCACGAAAATTGATAGAAAATAAAAGTTCTTAATAGTCATCTACAATAGAATCCTAAATCAAAGTTAATGAAACATGGTTAATTGTGGGTCAAAAATGTGAGTTCGTGTGGCACAATTGCAACGTAGCCTTAAAATTAGGTTTTCGTCGAACTTGACATTGAATCGTTGGAAATTCAACATTCATGACAAACAATAGGAAATAAATGTTCATAATAAATCATCAACAAACACAATCCTAAATCAAAGTTCTCCAAACATGGTTGATTGTGTGTGAAAATGGGAGTTTGCGTGACATAGCTGTAATGTAGTCTTAAAATCAAGTTTTTCTTTGAACTCGACATTAAATCGATGGAAATTCAACATTCACGAAAATTGATAGAAAATAAAGGTTTTTAATAGTCATCTACAACACAATCCTAAATCAAAGTTCTCTAAACATGGTTGATTGTGGGTGAAAAATGGGATTTCGTGTGACATTTCTGCAACGTAGCCTTAAAAGAAGGTGTTCATCGAACTCAATATTAAATCGATGGAAATTCAACATTCAAGAAAACCAATAGAAAATAAAATTTACTAATAGTCTTTTAAAACATATTTTGAAATCAAATTTCTCGAAACCTCGTTGATTATGGATGAAAAATTGGAGTTCGCTTGACATAGCTACAACATAGCCTTAAAATCATGTTAGGCACATTTGGCTGTAAATCGATAAAAAGTCAACATTCACAAAAGGCGATATAAAATAAAGTATGTGAATAGTCATCTACAAGCCAACCCTAAATCAAAGTTCTCCAAATATGGTTGATTATGGGTCAAAAATGGGAATTCACATAACATAGCTACAATGTAGCCTTAAAACTAGGTGTTAGATCAACTTGCCTATAAATTAAAAAAAAATCAACATTCACGAAAGGTAATAAAAAGTAAACGATCATAATATTCATCTACAACACAATCCCAGATCAAAATTCTGCAAACATGGTTGATGGTGGGTGAAAATTGGGAGTTCGCATGACACAGCTGCAATGTAGCCTCAAAATATGGTGTTTGCTAAACTCAAAATTAAATCGATAGAAATTTAACATTCACAAAAATCGACAAAAAATAAAGTTTCTTAATAGTCATCTACAACACAATCTAAAATCAAACTTCTTAAACCCTATTTGATATGGGTCAAGACATTGAGTTCACATGACACAGCTCTAACGTAGCCTTTAAATTAGTTGTTACATAATCTTGGCTGTAAATCTATCAAAAACCAACGTTCACGAAAGGCGATATAAAATAAAGGGTCCAAATAGTCATATACAACACAATCCTAAATCAAAGTTCTTCAAACATAGATGATAATGGGTGAAAAATGAGAGTTCACATGACATAGCTCCAATGTACCCTTAAAAAGTAGGTGTTCACCGAACTCATGATTAAATCGATAGAAATTCAACATTCACAAAAACCGATATAAAATAAAGGTTCTTAATATTAATCTACAACACAATACTAAATGACAGTTCTCCAAACATGGTTCATTGTGGGTGAAAAATGGGAGTTCGCGTGACACAGCTGCAATGTAGCGTTAGAATAAGGCTTTTGTTGAACACGACATTAAATCATATGAAATTTAACACTCACGAAAACTGATAAAAATAAAGGTTCTTAATTATCATCTACAACACAATCCTAGATCAAAGTTCTCCAAATATGGTTGATTGTGTGTGAAAAATTTGATTTCATGTGAGACAGCTACAACGTAGCCTTAATATCATGTTTTCGTTTAACTCGACATTAAATTGATGAAAACACAACATTCTCGAAAATCGATAGAAAATAAAGTTTCTTAATGGTCATCTACAACACAAACCTAAATAAAATTTCTCCAAACATAGTTGATTGTAGGTGAAAAATAGAAGTTCGCATGACACATCTGCAACGTAGCCTTAAAATCAAGTTTTCCTCAAACTCGATAATAAATCGATGGAAATTCAACGATCACGAAAACTAATAGAAAAGAAAGGTTTTTAAAAAACTACAACACAATCCTAAATCAAATTTCTCCAAACATGGTTTATTGTGGGTCAAAAATGGTAGTTCGTGTGACACATCTGCAACGTAGCCTTAAAATTAGGTTTTCGTGAAACTCGACATTAAATCGATGGAAATTCAATATTCAAGAAAATCAATTGAAAATAGATGTTCTCAATAGTCATCTACAACAAAATCTTCAATCAAAGTTTTCCAAACATGGTTGATTGTGGATGAAAAATGAGAGTTTGTGTGACACAAATGAAACACAGCCTTAAAATCAGGTTTTCGGCAAACTTGACATTAAATCGATGGAAATTCAACATTCAAAAAAACCAATATAACATAAAGGTTCTTAATCGTCATCTATAACACAATCCTAAATAAAATTTCTCCAAACATGGTTGATTGTGGGTGAAAAATGGGCGTTTGCATGACACAGTTGCAACATAGCCTTAAAATCAAATTTAGTTGAATTTGACATTAAATCGTAGGAACTTGAACATTCATGAAAATAGATAGAAAATAAAGATTCTTAATACTTATCTACACATTAATCCTAAATAAAAGTTCTCCAAACCTTGTTGATTATCGGTGAAAAATGGGAGTTCACGTGAAACAACTGCAACATAGCCTTAAAATCAGGTTTTCATCAAACTCAACATTTAATCGATGAAAATTTAACATTAACGAAAACAAATAGAAAATAAAGATTCTTAAAATTCATCAACATCATAATCTTAAATCAAAGTCCCCAAACATGGTTGATAATATATGAAAAATGGCAGTTTGTGTGACATGTCTACAAAGTAGCCTTACAATTAGGTTTTTGTTGAACTCAACATTAAACTGATGAAAATGTATAATTCAGGAAAATCAATAGAAAATAAAGGTTGTTAATAGGGATGTACAACACAATACTAAATTAAATTACTCCAAACATGGCTGATTGTGGATGAAAAATGCGAGTTCGAGTGACACAACTTCAACATAGCCTTAAAATCAAGTTTTTGTCGAACTCGACATTAAATCAATGGAAATTCAACGTTCACAAAAACTGATAGAAAATAAAGGTTCTTAATAGTCATCTACAACACAATACAAACTAAAATTTCTCAAAACATGATTCATTGTAGGTTAAAAATGGCAGTTCGTATGAGAAATTTGCAATATAGCCTTAAAATTAGGTTTTTGTCAAACTCGACATTAAATCAATGGAAATTCAACATTCATAGAAACCCATATAAAATAAAGGTTCTTAATAGTCATGTACAACACAATACTAAATCAAATTCCTCCAAACATGGTTGATTGTGGGTGAAAAATCAGAGTTCTCATGACACAACTACAACGTAGCCTTAAAATCAGGTTTTCGTCGAACTCGGCATTAAATTGATGTAAATTCAACATTCACTAAAATCGACAGAAAATAAAGGTTCTCAATACTCATCTACAACAAAAACCTAAATAAAAGTGCTCCAAACATGGATTATTGTAGGTGAAAAATGGGAGTTCATGTGACACAGTTGCAACATAGCCTTAAAATTAGGTTTTTGTCAAAATCGACAATAAATCGATGAAAATTCAACATTCACGAAACTGATAGAAAATAAAGGTTATTAATAGTCATCTACAACACAATCCTAAATCAAAATTCTCCAAACATGGTGGATTGTGGGTGAAAAATGGGAGTTCATGTGACACAACTGTAATGTACGCTTATAATCAGGTTTTCGTTGAACTCAACATTATTCATTGGAAATTAAACATTCATGAAAACTAGTAGTAAATAAAGATTCTTAATAGTCATCTACAACACAAACCTAATTAGAATTTCTCCAAATATGGTTGATTAAGAGTGAAGAATGGGAGTTCGTTGACACAGTTGCAACGTAGCATGAAAAACAGGTATTCATCGAACTCAATATTGAATCGATGGAAATTCAACATTCACTAAAAACCAATAAAATTAAAAGTTCTTAATAGTCATCTACAACACAATCTTAAATCATAGTTCTCCAAACATGGTTGATTGTGAGCGAGAAATGGGAGTTCTTGTGACAAAGCTACAACATAGCCTTAATATTAGGTTTTCGTTGAACTCGAGATTAAATCAATGGAAATTAAACATTCACAAAAATTGATTGAAAATAAAGGTTCTTAATAATCATCTACAACACAATCCTAAATCAAAGTTCTCCAAACATGGTTGATTATGGGTAAAAATTCAGAGTTCGTGTAACACAGCTGCAACGTAGTCTTAAAATCATGTTTTCGTCGAACTCGACATTAATTGAAAGGAAATTGAACATTCATGAAAACCGATAGAAAATAAAAGTTTTCTTAATAGTCATCTAAAAAACAATCCTAAATCAAAGATCTCCAAAGATGACTGATTGCAAGTGAAAAATGGGTGCTCGCGTGACATGATTGATTGTGGGTGAAAAATGGGAGTTCGCATGACAACATAATCCTAAATCAAAGTTCTCAATAGATGGTTGATTATGCGAGAAAAATGGGAGTTCGCATGACATGTTTGTAACATAGCGTTAAAATTAGATTTTTGTCAAACTCGACATTAAATCGATTGAAATTAAACATTCGCAAAAACCAATAGAAAATAAAGGTTCTTATTTGTCATCTACAACACAATCTTAACTCAAAGTTCTCCAAACATGGTTGTTTGTGAATGAAAAATGGGAGTTCATGTGACACAGCTACAACGTAGCCTTGAAATCACAAATTCGTCAAACTCGACATTAAATCCATGAAAATTCAACATTCAAGAAAATCGGTAAAAAATAAAGGTTATTAATAGTTATCTACAACACAATCCTAAATCAAAGTTCTCCAAACATGGTTGACTGTGGGTGAAAAATGGTAATTTGTGTTAAAAAACCGCAGCGTAGCCTTAAAATCATGTTTTCGTTGAACTCGACATTTAATCAATGGAAATTCAATGTTCATGAATACGAATACAAAATAAAGGTTTTTGATAGTCATCTACAACATAATCCTAAATCAAAGTTCTCCAAACATCGTCAATTATGCTTGAAGCATGGGAGTTCGTGTGACACAACTGCAACGTAGCCTTGAAATCAGGTTTTCATCGAACTCGACATTAAATCAAAGGAAATTCCATATTCACAGAAACTGATCGAATATAAAGGTTCTTAATAGTCATCTACATCACAATCCTAAATAAAAGCTATGCAAACAAGGCTGATTGTGGGTGAAAAATGGGAGTTCGCATGACAAAGCTGCAACATAGCCTTAAAACTAGGTTTCGTTGAACTTGTCATTAAATGGCGTGACACGACCGCAACATAGCCTTAAAATCAAATTTTCATGAAACTCGACAATAAATCAATGGAAATGAAATATTCACGAATAACAATAGAAAAGAAAATTTCTTAACAGTCATCTAAAACACAATCCTAGATCATAGTTCTCCAAACATGGATTTTTGTGGGAGAAAATTGTGAGTTCGCGTGACACAACTACAATATAGCCTTAACGGTTTTTGCTGAATTCGACATTAAATTGATGGAAATTCAACATTCACAAAACTCAATAAAAAAATAAAGGCTCTTAATAGTCATCTACAACACAATCCTAAATGAAATTTATCCAAACATGGTTGATTGTGGGTGAGAAATGAGAATTCGAATGACATAGTAGCAACATACCCTAAAAATCAGGTTTTCATCGAACTCGACATTAAATCGATGGAAATTAAAACATTCATGAAAAGGATAGAAAATATAGGTTCATAATAGTCATCTACAACACCATACTAAATCAAATTATTCCAAACATGATTGGTTCTGGGTGAAAAATGGGAGTTCATGTGACAAAGCAGCAACATAGCCTTAAATTTAGGTTTTCCTCGAACACAACATTAAATCGATGGAAATTCAACTTTCACGAAAAGTGAAAGAATATAAAGGTTCTTAATAGTCATGTACAACACAATTCTAAATTAAATTTCTCCAAACATGATTGATTGTGCACAAAAAATGCAACTTCACGTGACACAGCTACAACATAGCCTTAAAATTAGGTTTTCATCGAATTCGACAATAAATTGATGAAAATTCATAATTCACGAAAACCAATAGAAAATAAAGGTTCTTAAAAATCATCTACAAGATAATCCTAAATCAAAGTTCTCCAAGCATGATTGATTATGCGTGAAAAATGGCAGTTCGCATGACACGTCTATAACATAGCCTTAAAATTAGGTTTTTGTCGAACTCGACATTGAATCGATGGAAATTGAACATTCATGAAAACCAATAGAAAATAAAGGTTCTTAATAGTTATCTACAACACAATCCTAAATCAAAATTCTCCAAACATGGTTGATTGTGGGTGAAAAATGGAAGTTCACGTAACATAGTTGCAACGTAGCCTTAAAATAAGGTTTTCGTTGAACTCAGCATTAAATCATTGGAAATTCAACGATCACATAAACAAATAGAAAATAAAGCTTCTTAATAGTCATCTACAACTTAATCCTAAATAAAATTTCTCCAAACATGGTTCATTGTGGGTGAAAAATGGGAGTTCACGTGACATAACTGCAATGTAACTTTGAAATTAGGTTTTTGTTGAGCTTAATATTTAATCGGTAGAAATTCAACATTCATGAAAACAAATACAAAATAAAGGTTCGTAATAGTCATCTACAACATAATCCTCAATCATAGTTCTTGAAACATGGTTGACTATGCGTGAAAAATGGGAGTTTGCGTGACATGTCTGCAATGTAGCCTTAAAATTAGGTTTTCATCTTACTCAACATTAACTCGATGGAAATTGAACATTAACGAAACTGATAGAAAATAAAGGTTTTTAATAGTCAAATACAACACAATACTAAATCAAATTACTCAAAACATGGTTGATTATGGGTGAAAAATTGGAGTTCGTATGACACATCTGCAACATAGATGTAAAATCAGCTTTTCTTCGAACTCGACATTAAATCGATGGAAATTCAACATTCACAAAAACCAATAGAAAACAAAATTTCTTAATATCCATCTACTAAATAATCCTAAATCAAATTTCTCGAAACATGATTGATTATGGGTGAAAAATGGGAGTTCGAGTGACACGTCTATAATGTAGCCCTAAAATTAGGTTTTCCACAAACCCCACATTAAATCAATCGAAATTGAACATTCAGAAAAACCGATAGAAAATAAATGTTCAGAATTGTCATCCAAAACATAAAACTAGATCAAAGTTCTCCTAACATAGATGATTGTGGGTGAAAATGGGAGTTCATTTGATAGAGCTGCAATGAAGACTTAAAATCAGGTTTTCATCGAACTTGACATTAAATCAATGGAAATTCAACATTCACGAATACCGATAGAAAATAAAGGTTATTAAGAGTCATCTACAACACAATCCTAAATCAAAGTTCTCCAAACATGGTTGATTGTGGGTGAAAAATGGGATTTCACGTGACACATTTGCAACGTAGCCTTAAAATAAGGTTTTCTTTGAACTCGACATTAAATCAATGGAAATTTAACATTGACGAAAACCCATATAAAATAAAGGTTTTTTAATAGTGATTTATAAGATAAATTTAAATCAAACTTCTCCAAACATGGTTGATCATGCGTGAAAAGTGGGAGATCGCATGACACGTTTGGAATGTAGCCTTGAAATTAGGTTTTTATTGAACTCAACTCTAAATCGATGGAAATTGAACATTTACGAAATCGGTATAAAATAAAGGTTTTTAATAGTCATGTACAACACAATCCTAAATCAGATTTTCTCCAAACATTGTTGATTGTGGGTGAAAAATGGGAGTCCGCATGACACGTTTGCAACATACCCTTGAAATTAGGTTTTCATCGAACTCAACATTAAATCGATGGAAATTGAACATTCATGAAAATGAAAAGGAAATAAAGGTTCTTCATAGTCATCTAAAACATAATCCTAAATCATTTTTTTCCAAACACGGTTAATTATGGGTGAAAATAGGAGTTTGCATGACACGTCTGTAATGTAGCCTTAAAATACGGTTTTCGTCGAATTTGACATTAAATCGATGGAAATTGAACATTCACGAAAATCGATAGAAAATAAATGTTTTTAATAGTCATCTAAAACATAATCCTAAATCTAAGTTCTCTAAACATGGTTCATTATGCGTGAAAAATGGGACTTCGCAAGACACTTTTGCAACGTAGCCTTGAAATCAGGTTTTCGTTCAACTCGACATTTAATCGTTGGAAATTCAACATTCATGAAATGTGATAGAAATTAAAGGTTCTTATTACTCATCTACATTTTAATCCTAAATAAAACTTCTCCAAACATGGTTGACTATGGGTAAAAAATGGGAGTTCACGTGACAGCTGCAACATAGCCTTGAAATAAGGTTTTCATCAAACTTGACATTAAATTGATGAAAACTCAACATTCACGAATACCAATAGAAAATAAAAGTTCTTAACAGTCATCTAAAACACAATCCTAAATCACAGGTCTCCAAACATGGATTTTTGTGGAAGAAAAGTGCGAGTTCGCGTGACACAACTGCAATATAGCGTTAACAGTTTTTGCCGAATTTCACATTAAATCGATGGAAATTCAACATTCACAAAACTCGATAAAAAATAAAGGCTCTTAATAGTCATCTACAACACAATCCTAAATGAAATTTATCCAAACATGGTTGATTGTGGGTGAGAAATGAGAATTCGCATGACAAAGTTGCAACATACCCTAAAAATCAAGTTTTCATCGAACTCGACATTAAATCGATGGAAATTAAAACATTCATGAAAACGATAGAAAATATAGGTTCTTAATAGTTATCTACAACACCATACTAAATCAAGTTATTCCAAACATGATTGGTTCTGGGTGAAAAATGGGAGTTCATGTCACACAGCTCCAACATAGCCTTAAATTTAGGTTTTCTTCAAACACAACATTAAATCAATGGAAATTCAACTTTCATGAAAAGTGAAAGAATATAAAGGTTCTTAATAGTCATGTACAAAACAAGTCTAAATTAAATTTCTCCAAACATGATTGATTGTGTGCGAAAAATCCAAGTTCACGTGACACAACTACAACATAGCCTTAAAATTGAGTTTTCGTCGAATTCGACAATAAACTGATGGAAATTCATAATTCACGAAAACCAATAGAAAATAGAGGTTCTTAAAAATCATCTACAAGATAATCCTAAGTCAAAGTTCTCCAAACATGGTTGATTATGCATGAAAAATGGCAGTTCGCATGACACATCTATAGCGTAGCCTTAAAATTAGGTTTTTGTCGAACTCAACATTGAATTGATGCAAATTGAACATTCATGGAAACCGATAGAAAATAAAGGTTGTTAATAGTTATCTACGACACAATACTAAATCAAGATTCTCCAAGCATGGTTGATTGTGGGTGAAAAATGGAAGTTCATGTAACATAGCTGCAACGTACCCCTAAAATAAGGTTTTCATTGAACTCGGCATTAAATCATTGGAAATTCAACGATCACATAAACATATAGAAAATAAAGCTTCTTAATAGCCATCTACAACTTAATCTTAAATAAAATTTCTCCAAACATGGTTCATTGTGGGTGAAAAATAGGAGTTCGTGTGACATAGCTGCAATGTAACTTGAAAATCAGGTTTTTGTTGAGCTTAATATTTAATGGATAGAAATTCAACATTCATGAAAACAAATACAAAATAAAGGTTCTTAATAGTCATCTACAACATAATCCTCAATCACAGTTCTTGAAACATGGTTGATTATGCGTAAAAAATGGGAGTTCGCATTTCATGAAAACCAGATTTCAAAACTGCGTTGTAGATGTGTCACGCGCACTCCCATTTTTCACCCATAATCAACAATGTTTGGATAAGTTTGTTTTAGGATTCTGTTATAGATGACTATTAAGAACCATTATTTTCTATCAGTTTTTGCAAATGTTCAATTTCCATCGATTTAATGTCGAGTTCCGTGTAAACTTCATTTTAAGGCTACGTTTGCAACTGTGTCACATGAACTACCATTATTCACCCACAATCAACCATGTTTGGATAACTTTGATTTATGATTGTGTTGTATATGACCATTAAGAACCTTTATTTTCTATTAGATTTCGTGAATGTTGAATTTCCAACGATTAAATGTCGACTTCCATGAAAACTTCATTTTAAGGCTACATTACAGATGTGTCACGTGAACTCCCATTTTTCACCCATAGTCAACCATGTTTGGAGAACTTTGATTTAGGATTGTGTTGTAGATGACCATTAAGAACATTTATTTTCTATTGGTTTTTGTGAATGTTGAATTTCCATTGATTTAATGTTGAGTTCGACAAAAACTTGATTTTAAGGCTACCTTGCATCTATGTCACACGAACTACCATTTTTCACCCACAATCATCCATGTATGGATAACTTTTATTTAGGATTGTGTTTTAGATGTCTATTAAGAACTTTATTTTCTATCACTTTTTGTGAATGTTGAATTTCCTTTGATATATTGTCGAGTTTGACGAAAATCTAATTTTAAGGTTATGTTGCAGTTGTGTCATGCGATAACCCATTTTTCCCCCACAATAAACCATGTTTGGAGAACTTTGATTTAAAATTATGTTTTATATTTTAAGGCTATGTTGCAGTTGTGTCCCACGAATTCGCATTTTCACCCACAATCAATAGTGTTTGGACTACTTTGATTTAAGGATTGTGTTGTGGATGACTATTAAGAACCATTATTTTATATTGGTTTTTGTCAATGTTCAATTTTTATCGATTTAATGTCGAGTTTCACAATAACCTAATTTTAAGGCTACGTTAAAGACGTGTCACGCAAACTCCTATTTTTCACGCATAATCAACCATGTTTGGAGAAATTTTATTTAGGATTGTTTTGTTGATGACTACTAAGAACTTTTATTTTGTATCAGTTTTCATGAATGTTGAATTTGCATTGATTTAATGTTGAGTTCTTCGAAATACAGATTTTAAGGCTAGGTTGCAGCTGTGTCAGGCGAACTCCCTTTTTTCACCCACGATCAACCATGTTTGGATAAGTTTGATTTACGATTTCATTGTCAATGACTATTAAGAACCTTTTTTTTCTACTAGTTTTTGTGAATGTTGAATTTTTATCGATTTAATGTCAAGTTGGACGAAATCAAGTTTTCGTCGAACTCGGTATAAAATCGATACGAAAAAAAGGTTCTTAATAGTCATCTACAACATAATCCTAAATAAAAGTTTTGCAAAGATGGTTGATTGTGTGTGAAAAATGGGACTTCAACATTCACAAAAAACCAATAAATCGGATTTCAAAATGGGTGAAAAATGGGAGTTCTTAATGGACATTAAATTGATGGAAATTCAACATTCACAAAAACCAATAAAAAATAAATGTTTTTAATAGTCATCTACAACAAAATCCTAAATCAAAGTCATCCAAACATGGTTTATTGTGGCTGAAAAATGGGAGTTCATGTGACACAGTTGCAATGTACCCTTAAAATAAAGTTTTGTTGAACACAACATCAAATCATTGGAATTCGATGACACAGTTGCAACATACCCTAAAAATCAGGTTTTCATCGAAGTCGACATTAAATCAATGGAAATTAAAAAACTCATGAAAACGAGAGAAAATATAGGTTCTTAATAGTCATCTACAATACAATACTAAATCAAATTACTCCAAAGATGATTGATTGTAGGTGAAAAATGGGAGTACATGGTCAATTATGCGTGAAACATGGGAGTTCGCGTGACACAGCTAGAATGTAGCCTTATAATCAGGTTTTCATTGAACTCGACATTAAATCATTGGAACTTGAACATTCACGAAAACCAATAGAATATAGAGATTCTTAGTTGTCATCTATAACACAAACCTAACAAAAATTTCTCCAAACATGGTTGATTGTGGGTGAAAAATGCGCGTTCGTTGACACATTTGCAACATAGCCTTAAAATCAGGTATTCATAAAACTTGACATTTAAGCGATGGAAATTAAACATTCACGAAAACCAATAGAAAATAAATGTTCTTAATAGTCTTCTACAACTCAATACGAAATCAACTTCTCCAAACATGGTTGAATGTGTGTGAAAAATTAGAGTTCGCATGAGAAAGCTAAAACATAGCCTTAAAATAAAGTTTTAGTATAACTCAAGATTAAATCGATGGAAATTCAACATTCAAAAAAATTGATAAAAATTAAAGGTTCTTAATAGTCATTTACAACACAATCCTAATTCAAAGTTCTCCAAACATGATTTATTGTCGGTGAAAATTGGGAGTTCCTATCACACAGCTGCAACGTACCCATGAAATCACGATTTCATCAAACTCAACATTAAATCAATGAAAACTAAACATTCACGAAAACTAATAGGAAATAATGGTTATTAATAGTTATCTACAACACAATACTAAATCAAAGTTCTTCAAACATGGTTTGATTATGTCTGTAACATAGCATTAAAATTAGGTTTTCGTCTAACTCGACATTAAATTGAATGAAATTGAACATTCACGAAAACCAATATAAAATAAAGATTCTTAATAGTCATCTAAAACACAATCCTAAATCAAAGTTCTCCAAACATGGTTGATTGTGGATGAAAAATGGTATATCGTGTGACACAACTGCAACGTAGCCTTGAAATGATGATTTCGTGAAACTCGACTTTAAATCCTTGAAAATTCAACATTCACAAAAATCGACAGAAAATAAAGGTTATTAATATTTATCTACACCACCTTCCTAAACAAAGATCTCAAAATATGGTTGATTATAGCTGAAAAAATGCGAATTCACGTGACAAAGCTGCAACTCAGCCTTAAAAATAGGTTTTCGTCGAACTCAACATTAAATCAATGAAAATTCAAAATTCACAAAAATTGATAGAAAATAAATATTTTAATAGTCATCTATAACACAATCCTAATTCAAAATTCTCCAAACATGATTGATTGTGGGTGTAAAATGGGAGTTCGCATAACACAGTTTCAAGATAGCCTTAAAATAATGTTTTCAATAAAGTCGACATTAAATAGATGGAAATTCAAGATTCACAAAAACTGATAGAAAATAAAAGTTCTTAATAGTCATTTAAAACACAATCCTCTATCAAAGTTCTCTAAACATGGTTGATTGTGGGTGAAAAATGGGAATTCACGTGACACAGCTGCAATGTAGCCTTAAAATCACGTTTTTCGTCAAACTCAACATTCATGAAAATGAATACAAAATAAAGGTTCATTATAGTCATCTACAACATAATCTTAAATCAAATTTCTCCAAACATGGTTAACTATGCGTTAAACATGGGAGTTCACGTGGCACAGCTGGAATGTAGCCTTATAATCAGGTTTTCATTGAGCTCGATATTAAATCATTAAAAATTCAACATTCACGAAAACCAATCGAATATAGAGATTCTTAATAGTAATCTATAACACAAACCTAACTAAAATTTCTCCAAACATGGTTGATTGTCGGTAAAAAATGCGAGTTCATTGACACATTTGCAACGCAGCTTTAAAATTAGGTATTCATCGAACTCGACATTTAATCGATGGAAATTAAATATTCACAAAAACTAGTAGAAAATAAATGTTCTTAGTATTCTTCTAAAACACAATCCGAAATCAATGTTCTCCAAACATGGTTGAATGTGGGTGAAAAATTAGAGTTCGCATGAGAAAGCTACAACATAGCCTTAAAATAAAGTTTTAATTTAACTCGAGATTAAATCGATGGAAATTCAACATTCACAAAAATCTATAAAAATTAAAGGTTCTTAATAGTCATCTACAACACAATTCTAATTCAAAGTTCTCCAAACATGATTTATTGTCGGTGAAAATTAGGAGTTCGTGTCACATAGCTGTAACGTACCCTTGAAATCACGATTTCATCAAACTCAACATTAAATAAATGAAATTCAACATTCACGAAAACTGATAGAAAATAAAGGTTATTAATAGTTATCCACAACAGAATACTAAATCGAAGTTCTTTAAACATGGTTGATTATATCTGAAAAATGGGAATTCACGTGACAAAGCTACAACTCATCCTTAAAATTAGGTTTCCATCGAACTCAACATTAAATCGACGAAAAATTAACACTCACAAAAACCGATAGAAAATAAAGATTATTAAAAGTCATCTACAACATAATCCTAAATCAAAGTTCTCCAAATATGGTTAAGTATGGGAGAAAAATGGGAGTTTACATGGCAGCTCTGTAACATAGCGTTAAAATTAGGTTTTCGTCTAACTTGACATTAAATTTAATGAAATTGAACATTTACGAATACCAATAGAAAATAAAGATACTTAATAGTCATCTACAACACAATCCTAAATCAAATTTCTCCAAACATGGTTGATTGTGGTTGAAAAATGGGAGATCGTGTGACACAACTGCAACGTAGCCTTGAAATCATCATTTTGTCAAACTCGACATTAAATATTTGAAAATTCAACATTCACAAAATCCAATAGAAAATAAAAGTTATTAATAGTTATCTACAACACAAACCTAAACAAAGATCTTCAAACATGGTTGATTATAGTTGAAAAAATGCGAGTTCATGTGACAAAACTGCAATGAAAATTCAAAATTCACAGAAATCGATCAAAAATTCAAAATTCAGAGAAATCGATAGAAAATCAATTTTTTAATAGTCATCTATAGCATAATCCTAAATCAAAATTCTCCAAACATGATTGATTGTGGGTGAAAAATGGGAGATCGCATGACATAGTTTCAATATAACGTTAAAATAATGTTTTCAATAAACTTGACATTAAATCGATGGAAATTCAAGATTCACGAAAACAGATAGAAAATAAAGGTTCTTGATAGTCATTTAAAATACAATCCTCTATCAAAGTTCTCCAAACATGGTTGATTGTGGGTGAAAAATGGGAATTCGCGTGACATAGCTGCAATGTAGCCTTAAAATCACATTTTTCGTCAAACTCAATATTTAATCAATGGAAGCTCAACATTCACAAAAACGAATACAAAATAAAGGTTCATTATAGTCATCTACAACATAATCCTAAATAAAAGTTCTCCAAACATGGGAGTTTGTGTGACACAGCTGGAATGTAGCCTTACAATCAAGTTTTCATTGAACTCAACATTAAATCTTTGGAAATTCAACATTCACGAAAACCAATAGAATATAAAGATTCTCAATAGTCATCTATAACACAAACCTAACAAAAATTTCTCCAAAAATGGTTGATTGTGGGTGAAAAATGCGAGTTCCTTGACATATTTGCGACGCAGCCTTAAACTTAGGTATTCATCGAACTCGACATTTAATCGATGTAAATTAAACATTTGTGAAAACCAAAAGAAAATAAATGTTCTTAATAGTCTTCTACCACACAATCCAAAATCAAAGTTCTCCAAACATGGTTGAATGTGGGTGAAAAATTAGAGTTCGCGTGAGAAAGCTACAACATAGTCTGAAAATAAAGTTTAGTTTAACTCGAGATTAAATCGACGGAAATTCAACATTCACAAAAATTGATAAAAATTAGAGGTTCTTAGTAGTCATCTACAACACAATCCTAATTCAAATTTCTCGAAACATGATTTATTATCGGTGAAAATTGGGAGTTCCTGTGACACAACTGCAACAAACCCTTGAATTCACGATTTCATCAAACTCAACATTAAATCAATGAAAATTGAATATTCACGAAAACTGATAGAAAAATTAGAGTATGCGTGAGAAAGCTACAACATAGCCTTAAAATAAAGTTTTAGTTTAACTCAAGATTAAATCGATGGAAATTCAACATTCACAAATATTGATAAAAATTAAAGGTTCTTAATAGTCACCTACAACACAATCCTAATTCAAAGTTCTCCAAACTTGATTTATTGTCGGTGAAAATTGGGAGTTCGTGTGACATAACTGCAATGCACCCTTCAAATCACGATTTCATCAAACTCAACATTAAATCAATGAAAATTCAACATTGACAAAAACTGATAGAAAATAAAGGTTATTAATAGTTATCTACAACATAATACTAAATCAAAGTTTTTCAAACATGGTTGATTATGTCTGAAAAATGGTAATTCACCTGACAAATTTGCAACTCAGCCTTAAAATTAGGTTTTCGTTGAACTCAACATTCACAAAAACTGATAGAAAATAAAAATTATTAAAAGTCACGTACAACATAATCCTAAATCAAAGTTCTCCAAAAAAGGTTGAGTATGGGTGAAAAATGGGATTTTGCATGGCACCTCTGTAACATAGCATTAAAATTAGGTTTATGTCTAACTCGACATTAAATTGAATGAAATTGAACATTCACAAAAACCTATAGAAAATAAAGATTCTGAATAGTCATCTAGAACACAATCCTAAATCAAAGTTCTCCAAACATGGTTGATTGGGTGTGAAAAATGGGAGATCGCTTGACACAACTGCAACGTAGCCTTGAAATCATGATTTGGTCAAACTCGACATTAAATCTTTGAAAATTTAACATTCACAAAAACCTATAGAAAATAAAGGTTATTAATAGTTATCTACAACACAATCCTAAATCAAAGTTCTCCAAAGATGGATGATTATAGCCAAAAAAATGGGAGTTCCCGTGAAAAAGCTACAACTTAGCCTTAAAAATAGGTTTTCGCATGAGATTGTTTCAAAATAGCCTTAACATAATGTTTTCAATAAACTCGATATTAAATCGATGGAATGTAGCCTTAAAATCACATTTTTTGTCAAACTCAACAATTAATCAATGGAAACTCAACATTCACAAAAACGAATACAAAATAAAGGTTCATTATAGTCATCTAAAATAAAATCCTAAATAAAATTTCTCCAAACATGGTTAATTATATGTGAAACATGGCAGTTCACGTCACATAGCTGGAATGCAGCCTTATAATTAGGTTTTCATTGAACTCAACATTAAATCATTGAAAATTCAACATTCACGAAAACCAATCGAATATATAGATTGTTAATAGTCATCTCTAACACAAACCTAACAAAAATTTCTCTAAACATGGTCGATTGTGTGGGTGAAAAATTTGAGTTTGTTGACACAATTGCAACACAGCCTTAAAATTAGGTATTCATCGAACTCGACATTTAATCGATGGAAATTAAACATTCGCAAAAACCAATAGAAAATAAATGTTCTTAATACTCTTCTACAACACAATCCGATATCAAAGTTCTCCAAACATGGTTGAATGTGGGTGAAAAATTAGCCTTAAAATAAAGTTTTAGTTTAACTCGAGATTAAATCAATGGAAATTCAACATTCACAAAAATTGATAAAAATTAAAGGTTCTTAATAGTCATCTACAACACAATCCTAATTCAAATTTCTCGAAACATGATTTATTGTCGATGAAAATTGGGAGTTCCTGTGACACAGCTACAACGAACCCTTGAATTCATGATTTCATCAAACTCAACATTAAATCAATGAAAATTCAACATTCACGAAAGCTGATAGAAAATAAAGGTTATTAATAGTTATCTACAATACAATACTAAATCAAAGTTCTTCAAACATGGTTGATTATGTCTGAAAAATGGAAATTCACGTGAGAAAGCTGCAACTCAGCCTTAAAATTAGGTTTCCGTCGAACTTAACATTAAATCGACGAAAAATCAACATTCACAAAAACTGATAGAAAATAAAGATTATTAAAAGTCATCTACAACATAATCCTAAATCAAAGTTCTCCAAAGATGTAGTATGGGTGAAAAATGGGAGTTTGCATGACACCTCTTTAAAATAGCGTAAAAATAAGGTTTTTGTATAACTCGACATTAAATTGAATGAAATTGAACATTCACGAAAACCAATAGAAAATAAAGATTCTTAATAGTCATCTACAACACAATCCTAAATCAAAGTTCTCCAAACATGGTTGATTCTGCGTGAAAAATGGGATACCGCGTGACACAGTTGCAACGTAGCCTTGAAATCATGATTTGGTCAAACTTTTAATTAAATCGTTGAAAATTCAACATTCACAAAAACCGATAGAAAATAAAGATTATTAATAGTTATCTACAACACAATCCTAAACAAAGATCTTCAAACATGTTTGATTATAGCTGAAAAAATCGGAGTTCACGTGACAAAGCTACAACTCAGCCTTAAAAATAGGTTTTCATTGAACTCAACATTAAATCAATGAAAATTCAAAATTCACAAAAATCGACAGAAAATAAATATTTTAATAGTAATCTATAACACAATCCTAAATCAAAATTCTCCAACCATGATTGATTGTGGGTGAAAAATGGTTGTTCGCATGACATGGTTTCGTGATAACCTTATAATAATGTTTTCAATAAACTCGACATTAAATCGATGGAAATTCAAGATTGACGAAAAACTGATAGAAAATAAAAGTTCTTAATAGTCAATTAAAACACAATCCTCTATCAAAGTACTCCAAACATGGTTGATTGTCGGTGAAAAATGGGAATTCGCATGACACAGCTGTAATGTAGCCTTAAAATTACGTTTTTCGTCAAACTCAACATTTAATCAATGGAAACTCAACATTCATGAAAACGAATACAAAATAAAGATTCATTATAGTCATCTCCAAACATGGTTGATTGTGGGTGAAAAATGCGAGTTCGTTGATAGATTTGCAATGCAACCTTAAAATTAGGTATTCATCGAACTCGACATTTAATCGATGGAAATTAAACATTCGTGAAAACCAATAGAAAATAAATGTTCTTAATAGTCTTCTATAACACAATTCGAAATCAAAGTTCTCCAAACATGGTTGAATGTGGGTGAAAAATTAGAGTTCTCGTGAGAAAGCTACAACATAGCCTTAAAATAAAGTTTTAGTTTAACTCGAGATTAATTTGATGGAAATTCAACATTCACAAAAATTGATAAAAATTAAAGGTTCTTAATAGTCATCTACAACACAATACTAATTCAAAGTTCTCCAAACATGATTTATCATCAGTGAAAATTGGGAGTTCGTGTGACATAGCTGCAACGTACCCTTAAAATCACGATTTCATCAAACTCAAAATTAAATCAATGAAAATTCAACATTCACGAAAACTGATAGAAAATAAAGGTTATTAAGAGTTATCTACAACACAATACTAAATCAAAGTTCTTCAAACAAGGTTGATTATGTCTGAAAAATGGGAATTCACGTGACAAAGCTACAACTCAGCCTTAAAATTAGGTTTCCGTCGAACTCAACATTAAATCGACAAAAAATCAACATTCACAAAAACGAATAGAAAATCCATATTATTAAAAGTTATCTACAACATAATCCTGAATCAAAGTTCTCCAAAGATGGTTGACTATGGGTGAAAAATGGGAGTTTGCATGACACCTCTGTAACATAGCATTAAAATTATGTTTTCGTCTAACTCGACATTAAATTGAATGAAATTGAACATTCACGAATACCAATAGAAAATAAAGATTCTTAATAGTCATCTACAACACAATCCTAAATCAAAGTTCTCCAAACATGGTTGATTGTGGGTGAAAAATGGGAATTCGCGTGACACAGCTGCAGTGTAGCCTTAAAATCACATTTTTTGTCAAACTCAACATTTAATCAACAGAAACTCAACATTCACGAAAATGAATACAAAATAAAGGTTCATTATAGTTATCTACAACATAATCCTAAATCAAAGTTCTCCCAACATGGTTAATTATGTGTGAAACATGGGAGTTCGTGTGACACAGCTGGAATGTAGCCTTATAATCAAGTTTTCATTGAACTCGACATTAAATCATTGGAAATTCAACATTCACGAAAACCAATAGAATATAGAGTTTCTTAATAGTCATCTATAACACAAACCTATCAAAAATTTCTCCAAACATGGTTTATTGTGGGTGAAAAATGTGAGTTCGTTGACAGATTTACAACGTAGTCTTAAAATTAGGTATTCATCGAACTCGACCTTTAATTGATGAAAATTTAAACAAGAGGGGTAAATAATACTGATCAACTAATATGATATACAACAAGAATTGATACAGAAACCCACGAGCTCTCCAACTAGAAGTCTCATCCACACGAACATGAAGATTGCCCAACGGATTTAGGTGCACGCCACCGAACTAAGTGGAACCCAAAGGCCCACCCCCCGTGCTAGGAGATAGTAACTAGGAATCCTTGTCAGAACCATCTACCTCTAGACACAGTCTAACACCACTTAACCAAACTGACACATCCAATCACATGTACCACACAAGCACATCACAAGTACAACCCAAGTACCAGATATGTACAACATAAGTACACCAAAAGTACAACTCTACATGGTCACATTGCTTCCAGAAATAAAGCAAAACAAGTATGTTAAGAGAACCATACACATAATAATTGAATACCAACTATGGTCACAACAGGTATGTTACAGAAACCATACCCACAATATAACAAAGGCCAACTGTTGTCCTAGATAGAGTGTCATCGCACAACTCGTCATGGGTTATCCTTGGGAATCTTCATAGGCTCCGATCCCCACAAGAAAAGGTTATCCTAGTGACCTTTATCGAATCTCGGCCCCCATACTCACTCATGCGGAGCCAAATACCTTTCGTACAGACAAGATAGATGACCTTGCCATTACAAGCCTTCCCATCTCATCCCAAGCCTAACCGAGCACTTAGGTCCATGAGTGAGGCATTAAAATCTTGATTAGTGAGAAGTTAGTCCTAAACTTCTAAGTATTGTTTTAGTTATCACTTGATTAAATAACTTATAACGAGTTATCCTTGACACCACTTCAGGTGCCGGCCCCCGTTACAAGCCACTCTTCTACTGGACAACACAAACACACCATCCAAGCATCTATGGAACCAAGGTGCAACAAACAAGATAACACGTCCACTCCTTTCTCAGCAGTCGACAAAGATGAACCCATCTCCAAACACTGGAGGTAACTTCAATAACAAAAAATGGCTCCTGACAGCTCCTGACAAGGAGACACACATTACAAAAATTCACTCCTTTCTCAGGAAGCAACAAGATAAAACCACATAACAAGGTCCCTCCAAATAAGGAGACATGGATCCCATAATCCGCTCCTAAACCAAGGAGGTACCAACATCCCCGTTCGTAGAAACCGGGTACTAACATAGACACAACCTCATCCACTATCAAGAGAAATCACAACAGGTTGACATCCCAAAACGACAACCCAGAACTGGAAATCTCAACTGGAAGACTTACAATATAATGACTCAATTTCCCAAATGATGAGAAGAACAGATAAAAGTCAAAACAAGAATTAAATCTGCTTTGGAAATTCTAAATACATTCCTCATTGAATTACATAATTCATTACCTTTTATAAAACTGAATTAAGAAATCATCTTTTCAGATAAGGGAGAAATTAACACTAATACTTAATTCCCTAATTTCTCTTAATAAAATAAGCATTTCCAACTATTCAGAAAATAACATTTTTAAATAAATAAATGCTCTCTCTCTTCGACTAAATTATTAACTTATTTAACATCGATCTAATATTCCATCTGATATATTATTTCTAAAATAAACTCAATAGTTTGATTGAGAGAAGAACGTTTTCCTTTTCACAAACACATTTGCATCGTGTGATTAATTTAAATCAATGTTTAATTCCCTCAATTAAACTTACAATTTGCCATTGAATAAAACGTCATTTTCCTATACCAATAAATTTATGCCACCACAATAACCATATGTTTCAACAACAAAGATAATAATATTTTAATATTATAAGTTATAATATAAAATATTAGAAAAGAAATATTTTAATATTACAATCTATAATACACCAAATATTATATATATAATATTAAAATATATATTAATATTTTAATGCTATAAAAATACAATATTAAAATATTAAATATATTTTAATATTATAAATTTATTAATACTAAAAATATTAAATATATTTTAATAAATATATAAAAAGAAAAAGACCAGAAATTAAAAAGTCCAACATTCATTTCGGGGCGCATACAAAATTGGGGATGCGTTCCAGTTAGGGTTAGGCAGCCAAAGGTGGGCGGCGCGACTTATATAGCCGACCTACCCTCGGCCGACTGTGGGTAACACAGTTCGCTCCCTCTAAAGGGCGTCGGCTATGATACACATAGCTGAGCCCGGGTGCAAGGTGCGGTCGACGCAACAGTGGGGAAGGGAGTGGGGTGCAAAGCGGGGAGGAGGCTGCGGAGCGGTGGCGGTAAAGAATGGGGGGAATGTGTGGGGCGCGCCGGGCGTGGCTCCCCACAATGCCTCCCATGGCGACTATTGGTCGAGCCCTCCTAGCCCCCACAAACCCCCAAATAATATTTTTATTACTGTTTTTTTTTTTTTTAAATTTATTTATTTATTTCCAGAACAAAAGGAAACTGCAGATTTGGTTCTCCGCGCACCACACATGGCCAAAATTTTTTTAAAAAAAGGATTTTTAACCACATAACACTTCCCCTTTTCAAAACAAAATATAAATAATTATCGATATTATTTTTATAAAAACCTCATATGAGATATACAATCAAATTGACCAATTAATTTTTAAACAAGATCATTCACAGCCATAATTTCAATATTTTTTTGAAGAAGCTCATTTCTAAACTAGGGTTTTCAAATTATTTTTTTAATCAACACTAAAATTGTGAAACCTTTCAACAAGAACAATTTAAATGAGAAGAAAACTTGAATCCCCAATAAGCTTGCAAGGTTAACCATGGAGCTCTATATTCCTCTTCTGATCCCAGCTCCTCCAAGAAATCCATCTTCTCCTCCAAAACCCAAAAAATCCTTCTCTTCTCCATTTTTCATCTTTTTTTCCAAAATTATCCAAAAATCTCATATCCTCAAAAATGAAAAAAAATATCTATTTAACCCCCAAAGTCAAACTTTTGAAAATATCTCTAAATATCTCAATTTCAATTTTGCATTTATTTTTTTCCCAAAAATAGAAATTTAAATCATTTTGTTTGATTTTCAATCTTAATTTAATTTCAAAATATCTATAATTTCCAATATGCATAAATTTCCAAAATGAATAATCCAATTCATTTCAACACAATAATATAATTTCACACAATCTAATTTAATTAATTAATAAAATAATCTTAACCCAAGATTAAATCATTTTATTAATTAAATTAAATTAATTAATAAATCAAACACATCTCTAATGTTATAACCCGATTAATATAATCAATAACTTAAATACCAAACACCATTTAATTGCCTCTTTCTAACTTGAATTTAAATAACGATGAGAGAGAACAATAATCAAAGCAACACAACCCGACAAACAACTGACAACATACAAGGACTAGGGTGATGACTTGACACGGAAACCTAGTTACTATCTCCCAATCGAATACCATTGGGTATTGAACACGCTCTCACCTGTGAAACTAGGTGGAGTCGATGTCCTGTACCTGTCAACCTGCAAATCAAGTAACAACAGCATATAGTATAAACAACATAAAATACACACCGTGAAGAGGAAATCACGAGATCGTAGGGCACTCGCAAGCGAGTGATGCGATCCGTCCCCTTCACCAATACACTGCAAATAACTGACAAATCTAACATACTAGTATAATCCAAAGCATAATCATTTTTAATTCAATTATCCACTATGCTAATCCAAAGCATGACATAATGATAACATCAGAAGAATACACCATCACAATAAAATATACCATTCACATCGCTTTACAGATAGCGATCAAACAACAATTGAGTTCCAAGGTCAAAGCACTAACAAATAATAAGGCCTAATCAAACAGAACACTGTTCAATCAAAATAGCAAAATGGAGGGGTCTTACACCTCTACAACACAATCCGAAATCAAAGTTCTCCAAACATGGTTAAATGTGGGTGAAAAATGCGAGTTTGCGTGAGAAAGCTACAACATAGCCTTAAAATAAAGTTTTAGTTTAACTCGAGATTAAATCAATGGAAATTCATTATTCACAAAAATTGATAAAAATTAAAGGTTCTTAATAGTCATCTACAACACAATCCTAATTCAAAGTTCTCCAAACATTACTTATTGGCGGTGAAAATTGGCAATTCGTGTGACACAGCTGCAACGTACCTTTGAAATCATGATTTCATCAAACTCAACATTAAATCAATGAAAATTCAAAATTCATGAAAATTGATAGAAAATAAAGGTTATTAATAGTTATCTACAACACAATAGTAAATCAAAGTTCTTCAAACATGGTTGATTATGTTTGAAAAATGGGAATTCACATGACAAAGCTGCAACTCGGCCTTAAAATTAGGTTTCCGTCGAACGCAACATTAAATTGATGAAAAATCAACATTCACGAAAACCAATAGAAAATAAAGTTTCTTTATAATCATCTACAACAATCCTAAATCAAAGTTCTCCAAACAAGGTTGATTGTGGGAGAAAAATATGAGATCGCGTGACACAGCTGCAACGTAGCCTTGAAATCATGATTCGGTCAAACTCAACATTAAATCCTTGAAAATTCAACATTCACAAAAATCGATAGAAAATAAATATTTTAATAGTCATCTATAAGTAAATCGTAAATCAAAATTCTCCAAACATGATTGATTGTGGGTGAAAAATTGGAGTTCGCATGAGATAGTTTCAAGATAACCTTAAAATAATGTTTTCAATAAAATCGACATTAAAACAATGGAAATTCAAAATTCACGAAAACTGATAGAAAATAAAGGTTCTTAATAGTCATTTAAAACACAATCCTCTATCAAAGTTCTCCAAACATGGTTGATTGTGGGTGAAATTTTTTTTTGTTTATTGAAATGTTGGTTTATGATTTTATGTTGTCATTTTGAGGCTTCTTATTGTTTGCTAACTGCTGGCAAGAATGGTGTAATGTGACATCTGTAAAAACTGCCATATCCCAGGGGGTTTCTTGGCAAGTCGTATAGGGGAGTAGATACATTGGGGAATTATAAATTATTTGAAAGGGGTTGTGAATGGGACTGGTATGGGACAGTCAGTAAGCCATTCTTCCCCTGGTTCTATGATTATTCATTTTTTACCTTTCTCTTGGAGGCTAACCCCCTTACACAAACAAGAGAAGGTACCTGGGAGATGTATGGAAGGGTCCTTAGAGAAGGGCCTTGATACCATCTTTCCTACTTGCTATGGTATCCAAGAATCTTCATCCTTGTAAACCCCATTATGTGAGCCTTGTGATGTGAATTATGTGTAAATTTTTGTAATGTATGGGTAAATTTGTAAATAAATGGCATGTGGAGATACTTGTTTACTATGTGAGAAAGAAAGTGACAATAAAATTGGGATTATTGCTCTTGAGACATGAATTATATGGGAATGAAAATATTTTCTAACATCATGAGTGATGTTTATGATGCAAAAATGGAACCTTGAAGGGTGTCCAAGGATGTTAATGTGGTTGGATATATTTTGGTGAAATTTTTAAATGAGAATGTTACTACATTAATGACTACTAACATTTGTTATATTATGACTATATCGAATAACTGCTCTATGACGAGAAATCTTATTCTAAGTGTATAGATGCTTGATTCATGGAAGGAATACCTTTAATGTGTGTTTATACTTGCATGTTCGATTATCTCGTCAAGAAGCAAGATAATTAATACGTTTGATAGATTTACATACATTGCTATATAAAGATTATGTTTTAGACCCTAAGGACTTCTAGGAGGAAGTCTAAGCTAAGGGGAGGGGGATGTAAGGCCCCACCTTGCATGCGATTAGTAAAGCTCTAATATATTGTATGTGATCCTAAATAGATGGTGAGATGTATTATGGATGACAAATAGTGTGACTATTTGATAATATTCTTGCTTTTCATTTTGACATTTTACTTATGCTACCATAAATGTAAGACCCTATTTCGTAACCCCCATTTCATTTCAATAAAACAAGTAGTTAGATGATAATTATGATGAAATGAATGATAAAAGTATTTTTAGGATTCATGGGCATTTACCTTGATTTTATTATGGTAGATGCACTTGTGAATTTTTCGATGTACCTTGAAAGAGCTGGGTTCTTTGGTAAATGGTTCATCGTTAATGTTATAGGAGTTTAATATGAATTACTAAGGTGGTAAACAAAATGATGGAGTAATTATTTCATTGACTATATTCTTGTATTGGAGTAAGTGTGTAGTTCCTTTTATTATAATAAAAATTGAATCATTAGGTTTATTTGATGTATTAATGAATAAATAATTCATGAGTGAAAATTATGTGAAATGGATTAGTTAATAATATGAAGAGATATATGATCTAATCATGCTGACATTGGTAATGTGCAGGAATCAAATATACAAATAGGAGGATGGATAAATATTGGAATCAAATCAAATACATCTTTGGGAAGTTCTAAGTGTATCTCTATTTGACTTAGAGGGGTTCAAAGTTTTATTATTGACTGGGTGATTATGTTTGAGTAGAATCCAATTGTAAGACATGTGATGTGAGTTTGGTTGGGGTTGGAACCCTTGGTTAGGAGCAAAATTCGTATGGATTCTTGTGTGGGTTTTAAAAGGGGATTATTGAGTCAATTTCCTTGGTTTTTGAACAAGACTAGACCCCTAGTACCTATACCTATGGGTTTGGAACCTTTTTGACATGTGAACTTGTCCTTGGAGTGTGAAAAGACCCCTCAAAAGTCCACATTCATGAATCTGACAAATGCAAAAAGTGTTGGGGCTTGGGAAGAGTGACTTGTCACTCTCAACCTCCCACTCCCCAAAATTTCTTGGAATTGGCACAAGACTCACACATGTGTGAGCACTTGTGGGAAAGAGTGTAGGTTTGGAGGATTCCTATATACCTAAAGAAGGTGAAATATTTGGCCATTGCCCACTTCTCCTTTTGGAGAACTTGTGTAGTGAAGAAAAGAAGGAGGGAGTTGGATGAAAGAATAAGAGACCAAGGAAAGTAGCTTATAGAGAGATAAGTCATTTTTTCTCCATTTCTTACTCTATTGGTAGAGATAGCTTGATCTATGAATTGAATCACAAGTAAGATTGTATAATTGATATATTTGAGTGATGTGTTGTATAATGAGCAAGCTTGTCATAGCACTAAGCTCTCACCATTGATTTCCATGGTGTATAATGTATTTCTTGCTCGGGGGTATGGCTAGAGCCCATGAGGCTCCATGATGCCATTACGGTAGGGTGGAGAGCAAGGCTTAATGTAATGGTTTGTAATGTATTTCGTTTTCAACAAGAATGAAAGTTTAAGTAGTATTTTTTGTAATATGAAACAATGGAAAGAACAACCATTCATGTTTTATTGTTGTGTCAAGAAAAAGAAAAAGAAAAGTATTTTGTGAAATATATCAAAATAAAAACTCAAATGAGAAGGGTGATTTCACCAGTATGCTAACCATCAAATATATGAATGTTATTTGAAATATTGTTTTTTTTAGTACATTGTTGCATTGAGAAAATTGATTCAAGAGGAAAATAAAAGTTTCTTTTTCTAATTATTATGATAGGTATTAAGAGGATTTTGAGCTAAATGGTTGTAACAGCCGTGATATTAAATATAAGATTGTGGGCTCATTTTAAGTTGCACATGTAGATATACAAATATTGGAAGGAAACTGATCATCCATTCATAAGCTTTCAAGGGTCCCCTTAAGAATCTTAATGTCAAATTATGAATAAATAGATGAAAATGTTTAAAACAAAATGAATAATTTTTCCTTTTTATGCAAACTAATTAAAAATATATATTATAAAAAAAAGGAACATGTATGTGTTTATTAATAAATATATAAGATCGTGCACTTATTATATGTGTTGTCTATAAGTGTTCTATATTCTACCAGGTGCTTCCTTCTATATATATTTGAATATGGAATATAACTGAACTCAATATATACATGCAGGCTCAGACTTGGGTTGGGTAGGCTAGTCCTGGCCAAATTCAATGTCACCTCAAATGTCAGCCCCAAATCGACCCTCAGATTCTCTAAATGTCAGCTCCAAGTTCGATGCACCCTTTGACTGATAGAGACATATCAGTCTACCTATGAATTTCATTATCTTCCTGGCCATGTTTGGTTTACTTGTACGCCATTCAATAGTGGCATTTTTTATCACAGTCTTAAATGTGCGTAGCTATTGGGGATTTAGTTACCCTTCACACGTTATCTCTCCCGGTTACCCTCCATCACTCCTTCCCTATGTGGTTGTAGGCTTAACAAAAATAAAAAAACATAGTTTATACTATCTCCTTTTCTCATAGTAAATAGTAAGGGTGAATGAATCTTTCCACCCCTGGGTAAAGTGCAGGCAGGTACCGAGGTACTGGGTGCATTAATAATACAGTTGGGAAACTAATAGCATTATCATGATTGTTACTTATACAAAATCTTATCCAATTTGGATTTCCATATCAATCAAATGTTCCATTGTCGATGGGTAGAGAATCAGTGTGCTATAATTTATTTCCTCAAATATACTTATGAATACAAAATATCATCTTTGAAATGTAATAAGATTTACTTGGAAAAAAAACATTTGAAAGATCCCCAAAAGAATCTTAAAGTAAAAAAATAAATAAAAAAATTCCAAAGCATCAATGCTTCGTGTAATGAAACTAAATTTCTTTCACCAGAGCTTTCCTTTAATTTAAAATAAATAAAAAAATATACTTTTGCTATATAATCACCACCTATGCCGTAAAAAGTGTTATTGTCTTAATATTAGTAATGAGATGAGCTTATAGTCTTAAGCATCTACATATTGACGCATTGATAATGGTTGATCTCACTAGCATTATGAGACCAGTATATTAACCCACCCAATATAATCTACACATTTGGATATGCCATCCATCGATTACCAAGATCCACAGCTGCCGCCTTGAAAGAGGTTCTCCTCTTGCAAATAAATAAATAAAATATTCTCCCATTTTATAAAAGAAAATCACACACATTGCATCCGTCTACTCTGGATTTAACCTGCAAATAACAATCAAAGCAAACAAAATTTCTTGTGATATAACCCTAGCCGCCAAGAAGAAACATTGTTAAAATGAAAGAATTGAATAAGAATGAGGATGGAGAGTGACGATTAAGGTTAAGAGTTAGTTAAGTGCCCTATTTTGGTTAAAATTAAATTTAAGCAGTTTATCTTTCAATGTGATTTTGAGTTTTATTCTGCATGAGATGGAACTAAAATCACTATTAATAATTAGTTTAAAGCCAGGTAATAATGTGACTTTGTAAATGAAAATATATTATATACTATATGTTATCAATTTTTATCATAAATGGGTTATATAAATGGTATTATTATATTATATGAAAAATAATAATATAATATATTAATATTCATAATATACCAATTTGAGGAATGATGTTAATATTTTAGAACTTATTAATAGTCTTATTTAAAGAACTAAGAATATTATTTGGAAGTATCAATCATATCATATGGCTTGAAATAATAGTTAACTAGATTTTATAACATATTTAAAATATTAATGCTCACATGAATGGAAGTATAATTATTAGATATATTAGTCTTAATGATAAAATTAATATAAATTGAAATATTAAATAGATAAAATAATTAATGTGAAAGTACGTGGTATTACAAGGTTCCATTTAAAATAATAGTTGTTTTAACATCCCATTTAGAATACTAATAATATCGAGAGTAAAATTAAAATTTGTCATAATATGTGGATGGTAGTAAGATTTTTTAAGGTTTATTTCGAGTGTAGTAAATAATACTTTTAATGGGTAAAGTTATTTACATTAAGTTGTTTCATTATTTTTTTATTGATACTTGGTAATTTAGTAATAGTGGTAAATATATAGTATCCTATAAGAATGGAGAATGATGTTAAGGTTGTTAGAAGTAAGTTTGGAATTTGGTAATATTGGTAAATATATAATTAAGGGTAATATTAGTAAATGAAACTGGTAATATTATCTCTATATGTTATAAGTACAGACAATATTAAACTTAAATATTAAGAAACATTAATATTAAATTTGGTAAATGAGGGTGACATTAAGAAACAAAGTAGTAATGTGGCTTATTAATGTTAATATTATTAAAAATATTATTATTTATAAAAAAAAAAAAGTTCGTTGTGTTCTTTCCCTAGGTGTAAATTTTGGGCATTACAAAACTCAACATTAAATCAATGAAAATTCAACATTCACTAAAACTGATAGAAAATAAAAGTTATTAATACTTATCTACAACACAATACTAAATTAAAGTTCTTCAAATATGGTTGATTATGTTTGAAAAATGGGAATTCACGTGAGAAAGCTGCAACTCAACCTTAAAATTAGGTTTCTGTCAACTACACATTCACAAAAACTGATAGAAAATAAAGTTTATTAAAAGTCATCTACAACATAATCCTCAATCAAAGTTCTACAAAGATGGTTGAGTATGGGTGAAAAATGGGAGTTTGCATGACACCTCTATAACATAGCATTAAAATTAGGTTTTTGTCTAATTCAACATTAAATTGAATGAAATTGAACATTCACGAAAACCAATAGAAAATAAAGATTCTTAATAGTCATCTACAACACAATCCTAAATCAAAGTTCTCCAAACATGGTTGATTGTGGGTGATAAATGGGAGATCGCGTGACATAGCTGCAATGTAGCCTTTAAATCATGATTTCGTCAAACTCGACATTAAATTCTTGAAAATTCAACATTCACAAAAATCGATAGAAAATAAAGGTTATTAATAGTTCTCTACAAAACAATCCTAAACAAAGATCTTCAAACATGGTTGATTATAGCTGAAAAAATGGGAGTTCACGTGACAAAGCTGCAACTCAGACTTAAAAATAGGTTTTTATTGAACTCAACATTAAATCAATGAAAATTCAAAATTCATAGAAATCGATAGAAAATAAATATTTTAATAGTCATCTATAACACAATCCAAAATCAACATTCTCGAAACATGAATGATTGTGGGTGAAAAATGGGAGTTCGCATGACACGGTTTCAAGATAACCTTAAAATGATGTTTTCAATAAACTCGACATTCAATCGATGGAAATTCAAAATTCACAAAAACTGATAGAAAATAAACGTTCTTAATAGTCACTTAAAACACAATCCTCTATCAAAGGTCTCCAAACATGGTTGATTGCGGGTGAAAAATGGGAATTTGCGTGGCACAGCTGCAATGTAGCCTTAAAATCACGTTTTTCATGAAACTCAACATTTAATCAATAGAAACTCAACATTCACGAAAACAAATACAAATTAAAGGTCGATTATAGTCATCTACAACATAATCCTAATTTAAAGTTCTTAATAGTCATCTACAACACAATCCTAATTCAGAGTTCTCCAAACATGATTGATTGTGGGTGGAAAATGGGAGTTCGCTTGACACAGTTTCAAGATAACCTTAAAATAATGTTTTCAATAAACTCAACATTAAATCGATGGAAATTCAAGATTCACAAAAACTGATAGAAAAAAAAGGTTCTTAATAGTCACTTAAAACACAATCCTCTATCAAAGGACTCCAAACATGGTTGATTACGGGTGAAAAATGGGAATTCGCGTGGCACAGCTGCAATGTAGCTTTAAAATCACGTTTTTCATGAAACTCAACATTTAATCAATAGAAACTCAACATTCACGAAAACGAATACAAATTAAAGGTTGATTATAGTCATCTACAACATAATCCTAATTTAAAGTTCTTAATAGTCTTCTACAACACAATCTGAAATCAAAGTTCTCCAAACATGGTTGAATGTGGGTGAAAAATTAGAGTTCGCATGAGAAAGCTACAACATAGCCTTAAAATAAAGTTTTAGTTTCACTCAAGATTAAATCAATGGAAATTCAACATTCACAAAAATTGATAAAAATTGAAGGTTCTTAATAGTCATCTACAACACAATCCTAATTCAAAGTTTCCAAACATGATTTATTGTAGGTAAAAATTTGGAGTTCTTGTGACACAGCTGCAACGTACCCTTGAAATCACAATTTCATCAAACTCAACATTAAATCAATGAAAATTCAACATTCACAAAAACTGATAGAAAATAAAGGTTATTAATAGTTATCTACAACACAATATTAAATCAAAGTTCTTCAAACATGGTTGATTATGTCTGAAAAATGGGAATGCACGTGACAATGTTGCAACTCAACCTTAAAACTAGGTTTTCGTGGAACTCAAAATTAAATCGACGAAAAATCAACATTCAGAAAAACTGATAGAAAATAAAGATTAATAATAGTCATCTACAATATCCTAAATCAATGACCTCCAAAGATGGTTGAGTATGGGTGCAAAATGGGAGTTTGCATGACACCTCTGTAACATAGCGTTAGAATTTAGTTTTCGTCTAACTCGACATTAAATTGAATGAAATTGTGTCATGCCCATAATTTTTTCGCTAGAAAAGCCCTACAATTTTTTTTTTGAAACCCATTAGTTAAAGTAATTGTTCTATTAGTTGGGTGGCGTGCCTATAATAGAGTCAAGACTAAACACAAATGCCACAATTCTTAAAAGAGTCCTAATGGATGAATTCAAATTCATATTTAATAGCTCAATTGATTATTTTAACAAGGTTGTTATAAGTAGGAGTTTAGTATTAACATTCATTAATATAGTCATTATTACCAATCTATCGTATTATCATTAATATTTTCCTATAGGATGCCCCCAAGCAACTTTCATAATAATAACAATCATGATATTAGTATGGTATTGTTGCTCCACTTTAGTGTTACTCTTTGTTATTATAATATTTTCCCATGTTAATATTAATGCTCACTCAATAGTAATACCCCCTTAAAGTCAATGGTAATATTGTTTCATTAATCTTTTAGACCTTAGCAATAACATTGTGATTTAGTGTCAACTCTAACATTAGAAATAACATCATGTTGATAATTGGTTATTGGTGAAATTTGAACAATATTATAATGAAGGAACACAAATAATCTCGGATTGATAGCACAGATAATGTGTAATGAGCTTAGATGCTTAAAAAAAATATGCTTACATCTAATCTCAATGAGGCATCATTAGTATCAGTTTACATTTAACTAAGTAAAATAATATTATTATTAACTATTGAATTAACCTCAATAAAATACTATTTACTCTCAGATTAATGTTATTACTACTATTATCATTGATCCAAACTTTAACTCCCATATATATATATTAACATCAATAATATCCTTGTTGTTCTTCCTACATTGAAT